>NMUG010008938.1:0-11452 GCA_002855965.1 Monotropa hypopitys
AATTCCACTTATGTTTTTCTAAAAACCTTGTTATCTATGTGCACATACATAGGGGGAGAATTTCTTGAAATATTGTGAAAAGTTTTGAAAATCATTTTTATGCTTCATTGTCTCTATATTTGTGTCATCATCAAAAAGAGGGAGATTGTTGACCCTAAGTTTTGATGCTACATTATTTATACAAATATAGTATCTATAAAATGATTTTCTTAATTCCTTGAATTATGATTTAAATGTTCAAACACTTATTTAAATCAATGAATTTGTATTAAAGCTTAATTTCCATATCATTCTTGAATTATAAAGTCCAAGAGATTGCTCTCTATTGTTGAAATCCTTTTATCTCTCTTAGGACTATTTAGAAAGCTATTTGAAGTTCCTTAAAAATATAATCAATGTTTAAATATTATTCGGTTCAAGGAACTTAATGATAATTAGTTAGAGGCTAAGGAATAATATTTTAAATGTTTGAATATCCTTATAAACATTCCTTAGACCCTTGCATGCTTATAGAATATTCGATTCTCTATTTTAGACTTAAAATGTTTTTATAAAATACTTGGAAAATGATGCTCTTAAAAAGTCATTTTAATCTTTACATTTTTTCCAAGTTATTTTCTTCATGAAAAATCTAGAGAATTGAATTATCTTTTCAAGGGATCAAGTCTCATTTAATTTGGAGTTATTTTGGCCCTACTTAAGTCCCTTTGAGTTTCCCTTCAAAGAATTTCACTTTTTCAATAACCGGTATGGAAACCGGCATACCGCCCGGTATGCCGGCCGGCACACCGGCTACATACCGGATTTGGGACAAATTGGGCAGTAGGTTTGCCTTTACAAAGTGCCGAGAAAAATGCACTAACCGGCATACTGGCCGGTATGCCGGACGGCACACCGGGTGCCTACCGGCCCCGTACCGGCCTTTGTAAAAATGCTGATTTCGAATTTTTAAGTTTCATTTATTTACAACAATGCCACCAAACGGTCATAAATGGCTAGTTTTTGGTTGTGGCCTATAAATTGGACCCTTGGGGTCCTAGAAACTTGTTGAGACTATGCCCAAGCTTTGTCAACATATATGTCTCACTCTTTCTCTCTAATTCTCTCTAGAAACTCTCTATCTCTCATATTCTCACTTGTATGATTCTTCTAGTAGAGAGTTTATGATTCTTACACTTGTACTAAATTAGAGAGAGCTCAAAATCTTCATTGTTATCATCTTATTGAGCCTAGAGCTTTATTGTTACCCTGTGGAAGGGGTTGTCTTCCACAATATATTTCTTGTACACCTGTGCTTACATTGGAAGTCAAGACTTGAAGACTTGAAGATTCAAGCTTGCAACAAGATTTGAAGATCAAAGGTTGAAGTCAAGTTCAAGGCTTGGAGGAGACTTGAAGCTTGCATTGAAGGTGGGAGACGCCTTGTGAAGTATCTCATCAAAGAAAGGAGGGAGCCTCCATTGAAGTAGCTCATCAAGAAGGTGGGAGCCTCCTTGGGAAGAAGCTCAAAGAAGGTTTGAGAAGCCTTGAGAAATTGCTCACCATTGTGTAAGGATTTGACAACTACCCGAAAGTTGTAAAGGTAAAATTAGTAGAACTCTTACTAGTTGGTAAGAGAAGTGGATGTAAAGTTAGGGACTTGGACAATCTCTAACTGAACCACTATAAATCCTTGTGTCACTTGCCTTTACTTCTTTACTTTTATTTACCCTTACATTTTGAGCAAACATTATATTTTCACTCTACTATTCAAAGTGCTTGGAATTCTAAGATCTAAGTCTCTTTATTAATCTAGTTATTTAGAACCACTTGAAAACTGGAAACCTCAACCGTTGCCGTATTGCAACAACCTAGGTGTAACGGAAGGGATTCATTTGGTGCTTTAATTAGATTGATATTTGAACTTGTGATATTCATCACACCTTGAATAGTTAATTCTTCCGCACTAATTTGCCTAAATTAGTCTTAAATTGGAAAGAAATTTTTATTTCGCATTTTAGTTAATCAACCAATTCACCCCCCCCCTCTTAGTTGTCCATTGCATCGAGTACATAGGGACTAACAATACGAAAGGGTCATGCAAGAGATTTCTAATTAGATCGTGATTCCAGAAAGATGTAATCGAGACCTTATCCATCGCTAGGGAGAAGAATCATGCTCGCGACTTCAAAAATGCCATTACTTTAATAAGCCAAAGTGTGGCTACAAAAGCGTTGTATATGCTATCGATGAAAAACTGAACGATGGGTCTACAACAGCATAAACACTAGGGACGAGACACGGTCGAACTGAGAATGACAGAGAAACTGTCGTAAATACATTGCCGAGCTGGACACCTGTCAAATGGACCATACCGCGCGAAGGCATGACCGGACAGAGACGTAACCGTGCCAATGCCTAGCCGCACACAATGAAATGTCGCAGAACACAAGAGCGGGCCTTGTCGTCACCTACTGCGCTGAGCACTAGATGTGTCGCACTGACAACACGATGTCGCGCAAGAACTGATTATAAGACAACAAGCGGGCGCGGTAACACGAGATAGAAACTCAACTACTGGATAATGAGAAACTAGTGCCAGTGATTTCTAATGCATGATACATGCTACGAGCAAAATGGGAAGCCGAGCAAGGAAATCTTTCCAAGGCACTAGAACACAAGTTACAACTGGTCGAAATCATCGACAGGGGTCCAAGTGGACACTAGGAGAGCAGAAAACTTTCACAAACGTCTGGTTGCCATGCGGGCAACCCATCCAAGCATCAACTAAGGACATCCAAGATGAACTTCACACGATCAGTCGATTTCAATCTAACGCGAGACAAGCGTCCAAACGGAAATGATACGCCGCAATCACACTAACACTCTCGTCCTAACAAACACTAGCGTAGGAAGAATTTCATGATGCCGAATGAGCACGCTCAAATCACCCTCGCGACGATATAGATGACTGACAGGTCATACCCCTTAAAGAAACGGTACTAGGAAATCTCAGTAATGTCTCAAGAATCTCACTAAAACAATGGAGGAAACACAACTCCTGCGTACCATAAAGCCAATTTCACAACAATCACTCGAGAATTTGCATCACAGGGGAAAGAAATCCAAGCCACCACAACTCAAGGAGCTCTACAAGGCACTACTAACCACAAAATCGAAGCCAATGTCGTCTAAATACTAACACCACGAACCAACGAGACCAAAGCTCTTCCTTACGAATGACAGAATGAGGGGTAATCCCAACAATGACTTCGAATACTTTCATGAATCTCATTTTATCACTGGATACAAACTCAACTCTAGCGACATAGAGGAGCCTCTAATCGCACGGAAACCTCAAAAGATGCGTCACAAATGCTAAGAGTAGGGATACCAAGATACTCAACAACTACAAGGCGACTGAACTCGCCACAAAGATCAACACTCGACCTCCCAGTGATGGAGAAACTCGACATCCGTGGAAGACGACAGAACAAACAGGATATCAACTAGAAGCAGAACCAAGAAGCAGGAGTGTGTCATAAGCACACAGACACGATCAAAGAACACTGTAATGACCAAGAGAATCCATGAAGACTAGGTGTCTTCCCACGGTTCCAAGGTATTCGAACCGAAAGCTCTGATATCAAGTTGTCACGCCCCGGATTTTCAAACCATTTTTTTAAAACAATTTAAATAGAAGCAGAGGATCATTACTTACTGTATCTACACATTCCATTCTGTTCTCATTACATTTGCATGACAAAGATGGTACAATACAAATAGGAAAGCGGAAGACAAACTAAATGGCGTACACGACTACAACTGATCTGACTCAAAAGTAAAGTAAACTAAGAGGGTACATCCCATCCTCGGGAGAAACAGAAAGTACAACCAAAACCTGCAAGTATGACTGAAAATCCAGCGGCTGACTAAAGTCCAAGATCCACCTTCCTACTGGCCCCAGCTAGCAACCTGAGATGGGGAGGACCACGAAGGTCTGAGCAAACCACATGCTCAGTAGATAAAATCCTGACCACTACCAAACATGCACGGGCGGTGCATGCATAGGAGGGGTCATCACAAGTAAAAGCTGTAAAGGAAAAGCAGCAGTAGTGGACAATACAAGTAGTAAAGTAGTAGAGAGAGAAGGAGAGAGACACAAGATAGTAAAAGCGACCGAGCTACAAATCTGCCAACTAACCTCCTCAAGTGCAAGAGAAGTAAGGGTGTCGAGCCTAACGGCTAATCCAACACTCTCTCTCAAATCGTCGCAACCAACTCTCTACAAAAGAAAGTAACCAAGGGAGCTATCGAGAATGTGCGCAATGCGTATATGGGTAACCGTAGCACACATATCACTCCCAAGCCTCGCCACCTATCCATGGAGTTAATTGCTTAACTTACATATTTTGTTAACACTTGAGACGTTAACTTATTTTCTTTCTTTTGTACAATTCACGTCTTACTTTGGTACACTTTCTTTTAAATTGCCCTTTTTGTTCATTGGGTGAGTTCCCCTTGGAATTCCATCGTAAGTCTATTCCAAATCGACATATTTGATTCGTGGTATGAATATTCCGTTGAGTCTCATCATAAGTCCACTCCAGGTAAGCATAATTATTGTTGCATAGATAAGTCATTGGAACCCCATCATAAGTCCGTTCCAAGTAAAGTCAAGTATCGTCGATAGGGGGAAGAGGGTAGTAGTTGGCCGACTGATTAACCCCAATCATGTCCTAGCGTTCCCCAAGTAACGTCGGGAGGACCCAAGTAACTCCCATTGTGCACAATGTCGTGGATGGAGCGACCATCCCGAGAACCCCATCATAATTCCGTTCTCGTATATCGTATCAAGAATCCCTATCGAAATATTCCTAGCCACGGCTAGTAGAGATATTTCCTAGCCACGGCTAGTAGATCGCATCGGTCGCATTGTTCGTAATAACAAGTTGGTACGTTACTGTCATTCACGTTTCCTAGCCAAGGCTAGTATGATACTTTTCACTCTTTTCCTAGCCACCGCTAGTGTGTTGTACTTTATATTTTCCTAGCCAAATCTAGTCTTCTTCGTTCCATTTGATTACATACTTTATGTTCTTCCTAGCCAATGCTAGTGTTTCATGTCTTATGATACCTAGCCGTGCTAGTGTTCCCCATTCCCTTCGTCTTATCATTAACCCAGTTGTCACATCCTCTATCATTCCCACTGTCTCATTGGTGCATTCAACATTCCTATTATCCACCTCTAATCCCCTAACCAACGCTAGTACCCGCACGGAGGTCGTCGCTCTTACTTTCGTCTTTCATTTAGAGGTGATAGGTTCAAGATAGTACAAGAGTAGCCCTTTGTTGGCACATCCTCTATTTTGGAAGTTCATTGAATGATTATACCCCTCACCAGATTTCACATCATAAGCTCAACCTTGACCACATCACGGGAGGCAACCCACAAGTTTATTTCATTCGGGTAACCATCAAGTTCGGCCAACCGCTTCAAGTTCATGTTCTACACATAAGTAGGCGAGTCCATGTCTCCGACCTTGGCGACGCCAAGCGAGACTTCACACAACCAATAAGATCACTATTTTTTTACCCAATGCCACACTTTGATCTCAATTCCGTCTATATATATATAAATCATTTAAGGATTCTCGGGTAAGTTCTTAGTACACTTATCTCGCAAAGTATGTAGGCACCGTTTTGACCCAACTCAACACACTTATCTCGTCGCATGATTATTATACCCATTCTAGTCATCTCAAGGCACACAAGTCGACTCATCGAGGCAAGTGATCCTACGGGTTTCCAAAGTACTACACAATCACGAAACGACGGGAATTTAAATCACAACTATGGAACAACACGCGCGCACGCGCACATTTAATAGAGGTCAAGAAGTTACCCACCGGAGTACTCGCCGGAGTAGTCGCTGGAAAATGTCGCGGCCGCACTGCCACAAATCAAACCCGCCATCGCATAGATCTCCTTATTTCCTACGACGTTCATGAAGGCCGCCGATCCAAAAGCCTTCGCTGGAATGTCGCCATAATCCCAAAAGTTGCCGGATGACGGAGATATGGTGGTCACCGGGTAGCTCTCACCGAGGGGAACCACCTTTCTTCTTGCCAATCCTTGATCCAAGCATCTTCATGGAGCTCCTAACTTCGAACTTTGGATGGATGGAGGAGATATTGGACTTAATAGAGAGCCCTTGATTAGTAGAACAATGTTTGTTCTTTAAAAAATCTCCATTAGAGCCATGGAAGGTAGAGATAAAGAGGAGAGAGGTGAGAGCTTCCATGGATGGAAGGAGAGAGAGAGTGAAGCTTTTAGGGTTTGCAAAATGAGGGAGAAGAATTGTCCCAACTAAAATTTAGTGTATGGAATGACCTAGGGGTAAAAAGACAACAAAGCCCCTCATTAAAACCAAAATCGGACATTTCAGCAGTTCCCCGTCCGGACGAAGCCATCCCCGTCCGGACAAACACCCCACTCGGTCTGGACGAGCACTGTAGGGGAACAGGACGGGCCTCCAGCTGCACAACCCCATTCTACAAATCCCTCCGTTCGGAACTTCTGCTTTCCCCGTCCGGACGGGCATGCACAGAAAGGCCCAGAAATGGCTGGAACTTCACCGGGCTGCTTCGAGATGCATCCAAGTGTACTTCCTCAACATTGGTTACACTCCCACGACGTCCTAAGGCTATTCCATGGCCTTCCAAAGAAATCGCAAAATATGACGATCAAACACTTTATTTGAGAATGTGCCGAAGGCGTCGCAACCAAACAAATCGCGGGCCGAGGGGAGGAACTCATGGTCATGAGACCAAGATTGAGTCATGATCATTAAATATTATTCGAAAATCTAAAGAATTGAATTAAAATAGATTTCGAAATTCGAGTCGTTACAGCTTTTCCCTTTCTTTCTGGACATAACTTTCAATTCGCTCGTCTCGGCACTTATAGTCATCGTTGATTTGGTTAACTACGAGCTGAGCGTCGCTGTATACCATGAGGCTCTAGATCTCCAATTCTTCGGTTTCCTTGAGTCCGGCGAGTAGGGATTCGTATTCAGCTTTGTTGTTGGAATTACTGAAGTTGAGCCGAAGGGAATGCACATGGGTGACACCCTCTGGTGAGATAAGTACTACTCCAGTCCCATTCCCTTGCCAGTTTGAAGCGCCGTCCATAAACATCCTCCAAGATTCTCCATCTGGCAACTACTGTGGTTGGGATTGAGTTGCATGGTTTTCTTTGGTCTGAGACTCCTCAGGCCGAAGGGAGTACTCAGCAATGAAGTCGGTACGGATCTGGCCCTTGATGTCAAAGTTGGCAAGCTCAACTTCCCATTTGGTGATTTGGACGGAGAGGTCAGCACATCTTAGTAGTGACCGAAGAGGAAACTCGGTCAAGACGACAATGGTGTATGCCTGAAAGTAAGGTGCAAGTTTCCTCGAAGTAATAACCAAGGCATAGGCGAGTTTTTCCAAGGGAAGGTACCTAGTTTCTGCACTGATGAGGAATTTGCTTGAAAAGTAGACCGGGAGTTGCTCGCTTCCTTCTTGTTGAACCAATACCGAACTCATGGCGTGTGGCGTCACGTCCAAGTAAAGGAACAACTTTTCCCCCTCCATTGGTTTGGAAATAAGGGGAACCGAAAAAAGATAGGTTTTGAGGTAGCCGAGGGCTTCTTTGCACTGGTCGGTCCATTCGAAATGTCGTCGGCTATTCTTCCTCAAGACTTCGTAGAATGGTCGGCACTTGTCGGAGGATCGAATAATGAACCGGTTTAGAGTTGTTGTCATTCCTGTTAGATTCTGTACCTCCTTCAGAGTCCTTGGATCTTCTAATCTTTGGATGGTCGAAATTTGGGATGGATCGGCCTCAATGCCTCGGCGCGTCACTAGGTATCCTAGGAACTTCCCAGAACTGACACCGAAGGCACACTTTGAAGCATTAAGCCGAAGCTTGCATTCCTTCAGAATGTTGAAATGCTTTGGAGGTCTGTTAGGTGTTGGTTTTCAGCCTTTCTTTTGCCCACCATATCATCGATGTAGCCTTCTATGGCGTCGCTCAACTGAGAGTTGAACATTTTTGTGATCATCCTCTAGTATGTAGGTCTGTCGTTTTTTAGGACGAAAGGCATTAGCTTATAGCAGAAGAGACCATGAAGAGTGATGAATGATGTCTTCTCTTGGTTCGGGACGAATATCGCAATCTAGTGATACCCTCGGTAGGCATCCATAAAGCATATGCGGGGATGTATGGCTGTTGAGTCGGCCAATTGATCTATCCTCGGCACTGGAAACCTGTCTTTGGGGAAAGTTTCATTGAGGTTGGTGTAGTCTTCACAAACCCTCCACTTGTCAGTCTTCTTTTTGACCACCACTGTATTAGCCAACTAGGTGGGGTATTGAACTTCTCTAATTACCTGAGCTTTGGTCAACCGATCGATCTCTTCTATGACGGCGTCGATGTGAGCAGCTGTTGACCATCTATCCTTATGAACGACTGGCTGATACACTAGACGAACATTGAGATGGTGATTGATAAAGCCTGGGTTAATGCATGGCATCTCATAGGGAGTCCAAGCGAACACTTCTATGTTGCTTTTAAGGAGGTTAACGAGGTCCTCTCGTTCTGCGTCGGCCAGTAAGGAGCCGATAAGAAAGAGGTGCTCAAGATCATCATCACCCAAGGGTACAATTACAATATCCTCAATTGATTTATCAGAGGCACTTGTACCGACGTCCTCAAGCATCGTTTGGTCTGGAACCTCCACCTAGTGTACCTGCTCGGGAGTGACCTTTACATTGACAGCAGCGATATATCACTGCTTCGCCGACATTTGGTCACCCCGAAGATATTCGACTCCTCGGCAGCCAATGAATTTAATTACCTGGTAGTGCGTGGAAGTCACTCCATTGATGCTGTGGACACAAGTTCGGCCCAAGATAACATTGTAGGGTGAGGGGACGTCGACTGCCATGAATTCCACTTCAGTTGTGACCAAGCCGCTTGATACGGGGATGGATTTTGCCAAGTGGCCAGAAAGAAGCCACATTAAATCCCACCAGTGGTACGTCGGTCGGTTATAAATCTTCATCTTTGTATCCCATTTTCTTGAATAGGGAGTAGTACATGGCGTCAGCTGAGCTGCCGAGGTCAATGAGTACCCTTCGGACGTTGTACTCGGCGATTTGCAGAGTGACGACCAGGGCGTCGTCATGAGAGTGTTGTGCCCTATCGGAATCCCTGTCTGAAAATGTGATAGCATACCTAGGCTCTGACTTGTGCTTCTTCGGCACTGATTGTACCGACAGGACTTCCCTTCCAGCGATCTGCTCCAGCTCTGACCGGAGCTTCTCTTCCTGACGGTGATCCACCATGCCATGGATAACATTGATCGTCTGCAATGCCGGTTTTGGAACCGCCTGTCCTGCTTCGGGGCCAGTTTTTTCTGTATCGATGTGAGGATCGAGGTGTCTGGCATTCACCATCTCCTCAAGGAAATCCTTGTATGTTCGACAATTTGTGGTCAGGTGGCCCTTCTCTCTGTGGTAGGAACACCTGAATTTATCATTGCCCTTGCTGGAGGATCAGGACATGTTGTGTGGTAGCTAGCATCGTCAGCAAGAGCTCGCCCAGGAGTACGTATAATGGAGTCTGGGTTTTTGTCTTCCCCAATGACCTCCTTTCCCTTGGCCCTACGGCCGTCGGACAGGTTTCCCTTCGAGACATTCTGGTTTTTAGAGTTCATCTTCTGATGAAAGTACAAGAGGAATGAGTGTTTGTAGAGTTGAAAGTTTTCCCCAGCGAAGTCGCCAATTATTGGGGGGTAAGCCTTCAACCGATGGATCCAAATGGCTAGTGGTGGTGCTTGGGTGAAAAACCAACAAAAGAGAGAAATGTTAGGCTACCGGCAATGCCGCCGGTGAGCCCTCCGATGATAAAGTCAGCAAGTGCTTCTAGAGAGAGAGAGAGAGAGAGAGCAATTTGACAGAATTTTGATCTGGGAGAATAGTGTACCTCAAATATGGAATTCTCTCCTCCTTTTATAAAATCATCTACGAATATCTAGTACGCGCTTCGGCGCGAGTGAGCCCCTATCCTGACACCTTAGGATAGTGCGCATGTTCTGTCTATGCGCGTGGGCGGCTTTGTGGCAGTGTTGCGGCCGACCGCATCGGGCAACTGGAAAGCTAAAAAGTGGACTGACACGTCGCAGGAATCTTGGAAAGCTGATTCCACTGTCAGGTGTGTGTATGCCATGAGCGGGAAATCCGAGATGATGTCCCCTAGGAGAATCTTCCCTGCAATCGAGGCTGCATGTTGTCTGGCCAAAGAGGCACCCTTCGGTACCGTGCACCGTCGGCTGGGAGCTGTCCCGGGCAATAAACCTTCTGTGGCGAAGTGGGCTACGAGAACCCTCGTCGTCAGTTCTGCCTTGGTCGACTGTTTGACCTCTGTCTAGTTAACTGGACCTCAGACCTGGTATCTAGAGCTCCGGCCTCCCTTCTCGGTTCGGTCCCCAACAGCTATGTATGTTAAGGGGTTATTCGAGATTTGGTTTTTTGCTGTGTATTTTTCTGTGTTTGCTGTGTTGATTTTTCTGTATTTTCTGTGTTAATGAGTTATTCAATCTGTCACATATCTATAGTTTGCTGTATTGTTTTTTTTACTGTTTTTTTTGCATTACAGGGAGGTTTATTATTGAACTGTTACAGTCTACTATAGTTTGAACAGTTGATGAATTCATTTGAACTGTTGATGAATTCATTGCTTATTTTTCTGTTTTTTTTCTTGTGCTATAAGCTACAGCCTGCAATTATCTTCATCGATGAGGTTGACAGTTTCCTGAGACAACACGGTGCTACAGACAACGAAGTTTTGAATAACATGAACTGAATTCATGGCTTTGTGGGATGGAATTATTGATTAGGTTATACAAAAGGATAAACTTTGTTCCCCTTTTTATGTCATATGTTCATATTGTTACAGAAAGATGCCTTTGTTTTCTCTTTATTTGATTGGAGAACCAATGTCATCGGTTCATATTGTAGTAAATTGTTTTTTTGTTTGAATGCTCTCTTCTTAGTCACGTGTTCTTTCACCTATCCCCAAAGCCTTGTATGTTTTCCTGATCACTACTAAGTCTCCTGTTGCCCAAATTTTTTCGCACCATTGTAAGTTCAAAAGTTGTCCTTCAACATTGTTCCGTGCATGACTTCTTAGTCACGTGTTCTCTCAACATTGTTCCAAGCAAGTGGAAAACATTGTTCCAAGCAAGTGGCAGCATGACTTCTTGGTAAGTATCTTTCTTAATAAAGATGTGGGAATGAGGTTTTCATGTGCGTTTTGCTTTAGGGCCGTTCAATTGATCACTTGTCAAAAATTAGATCTATTTAACTATTTTATGCTAAGAACCACTTAAAAGAAGGTGGTGTGTTCATGTCTGACGCATGTCGCA
>NMUG010008939.1:0-11453 GCA_002855965.1 Monotropa hypopitys
CATGATGATTACAGATGTTTCAAAGCATCTCAAGAGATCGACGACGTAAATATCGATATATGGAATTTAAAATAAATTTAGAAATTTGAGTCGTTACAGAATTCCTCGAGAGTTTGATCACAACCGACACGAGAGTGAGTTCAACTAAAATACTTGGATTTTGTAAGGGTGTCCAAACACTTGAAGGACACACGGGTAAGCGTAGGTACATTTCACTTCGACACCCAACGATTCATTCGCAATCACGACAACAAAAAACCACGTGTCACAATCCACATGTTAGAAAGCAAAGGGATGGAGGATCTCACAGGAAATAACCACCTTGAGATAAATGAATTTACAATCTTCCCACCACGACTCTCACAACAAAAAACAATTTTGTTTCCTCCCTTTTTTTGAATCGATGCCACATACGTCAAGCTTTCTTTTTGATTCTCCAAACTCACGTGTAAATAATTCTCGCTTCGTCGTCCTCAAAAAATACATTAATTACACTACGGTACGCCGATACGCGAAGGATACGCTAAGGACACGCCGACACGGCAAGGACACGCCGATACGCGATAAGACCATTTACACGAATGCTTAGCAAATTATAACTAGCAAAGAGACGTCATCGCACCAATACCCACAAACCAACCAAAATAAATGTGACACATGTATATGCTCCGAACTCTCGAGCCAAAGAACACACCACACCCAACACACACATCCTAGTGTGGTAACCATATGACCTTGGTGATTTGCTTTGAGATGCCCTGGCCGGTAGCTATTCTCAAACCAATCCACCACGTCAAACGTATATCACATAACCAAAAAATTTACTCACACACCCACACACGCCAAAATGTGCAAGTACCAAGCCCAAACAATATGGCATGTCACCAAACTTACGCCATGTCTAGACTACAATAAGCATTCGCACCCAACTTTTCCTACAGTCAATCGAACACGCATTTCTTTGTTCCACAAACTTCTCTTCGATGATCAAGTAATGTCCAACGCACAAACGTAACAAATGAGAATGGAAATCTCTTATTCAACTACAATTTTCGCAACTGAAATGGAAATACTCGCATTCCGATCAAGGATACAACACCGAAGAGAGACAATCGCACGAACGCATAGTCTTTTGGACAAGAATGAAATATGGTCAACGCGAAGTATAACGAACGCAAACAGCCGTTTCTAACTCTACTAAACTCTCGCAACCAAAATTGGGACTAACAACATTCGATCCAAAGATGCAACATCGGTAGAAAGACGAATACGAGAACACCACATCTTTCGAACATGGGAAAGTTCTACCGAATTCAGGGGTGAAACAAGGTCGATAAACATCACCAGACTAAAAGTTCGGGATAATACGACACATTATATGGGTGATTCGCAATTTGAGATGTAACTTAAATAAGATAACACAAGGAATGTGAAAAATCACACCACATGTATCAAACAAGACGCGAGTCCAGGAAACGTCACTCAAGAATCAACAAGTCTTACAATATACCTGGAATTGAGTATAATTCAAATAATTACGATCAAGTAGTTACCAGGCTCCGCAACGAGTCGTCAATAAGGTACGACAAAACACCAGATACCAAATGAACTCTAATTTGATACCAAAGATCGTCAACGGAAGAAACAACAACACATGGCTCACGACTAATCGAACACAAAGCTTCCCAAATTTCCAGGACCTACTAACTCATAGTCGACTAAACACACAAAGGGAAATCACATAACAAATGGGGTGACCGATGAAAGAGTCACAGTGGAACGACAACTCCAAGTTGAGTCCAAAGATGAACAACACTAGTGATCAATGCCAAAGAATGTCGACCAAGGGAGTTACAAAGACCACCACCGAGAGGCACCAAGATAGAGAAAGTCACGGGCCACACAAAGAATAAAAGGGACAACTCCCGATAAGGTGTGGACACCGGAGTTACTACTTGAGTCACAAGAAAGGAATAAGGCCTAACAAACACGTATGAGTTTTCATATAAGTGTTATCGTTATCGAGATTCGAGATAGCAAAGATGCGCCAAATGTCACCAAATCACTAAGAAGTCAAACTTGAAAGATTTACATCAGTGACTTTCAATTCAATTTCAACTCAATGAAGGCGAAACTATGATTTAGCCAGTTTATAAGGAGCAAGACGCATTACAATAGAAACGTTGACAACGTTCAAGGTTTCAAGGATATAGCAACTCCCTACAAGCCAAGGGTTGGCTTCAAGAGTTTCATCCATGCCATCGAGATGAGAAAGGGCTAAACAAAGGGATCCTCTTAAGGCACTCGAAGCATAACTCACAACTAACCGAAATAGTCAATCGAAGATCCGAGCAGATCGGAGGAAGACGAACAAATTCCATGTACATTCAAGCTTCCATCTAAATGGTAAGCCCCAAGCAACCATGAACGGACATCCATGTTGAATTTTGCACAACCAACCGATTCCAAACTAACGTAAAGCAAGAGTCCAATCAAAAGGGACACGTCGCAACCGAACTTATATTTGCGAACTAACGAACAACGGCGTCGGAGAATCTATAAAAATCTCAAACGAGCATAACTAATTCAATTTCGTACCTAGATATGACCTACGGGTCATACCCCTTAAAGGGACGATACTCGGAAATCTCGGTAGCGCCTCGAGAATTTTACTAAAATAATGGAGGAAATGCAACTCCTACGGACCATAAGGTCAAATCTACGACAATTTCTCAAGAGCTCGCGTTCCAGAAGGAAGAATAACCAAGCTACAGCAACTCGAGGATCTCTACAAGGCACTACCAACCACCAAACCAAAGCCAAGGGCACCCAAATCTTAACACCATGAGCCAATGAGACCCAAGCTCTTCCTTACGAACAACAGAACAAGGGGTAATCTCAACAATAACTTCGAATATTTCAATGAGTCACATCTTAATACTAATCACAAATTCAACTCTAGTGACACA
Organism: Monotropa hypopitys; assembly: GCA_002855965.1. Taxonomy (NCBI): domain Eukaryota; kingdom Viridiplantae; phylum Streptophyta; class Magnoliopsida; order Ericales; family Ericaceae; genus Monotropa; species Monotropa hypopitys. Next base: position 2,970 of record NMUG010008939.1, read on the forward strand.
GAGGAGCCTACAACCACACGAAAACTGTAAAATATGCATCACGAATGCTAAGAGATACTCAATAACTACAAGGCAACTGAACTTGCCACAAAGATCAACACTCAACTTCCCAGGGATGGAGAAACTCGACATCTGTGGAAGGAGATAGAACAAACAGGATACAAACAATAAGTGAAACCAAGAAGCAAGAGTGCGTCACAAGCATACAAGAACGATGAAAGAACAATGTAATGACCAAGAGAACCCATGGAGACTAGGTGTCTCCCCACGACTCCAATGTATTCGAACCAAAAGCTTTGATACCAAATTGTCACGTCCCGGATTTTCAAACCATTTTTTTAAATACAGTTTTAATAATGAACAAGGGATACGACTACTTGCCATTCAGATACATTCTGTTAAGTTTCTCATTACATTACAGAACAATATAAAGCAGAAGTACACAAAGTAGAAAGCGGAAGAGCAGTACAGGTACAAGCCTACTACAACTGCTATTGTGAACGGAAAGAACTACAAGTACGGAATAAAGAACCCATAACAAAAAGCACTGAAACTGAAGTACTACACAAAAGAAAGTATAACTGAACTACCCTGTACAAAATAATAACTGTAACTGAAATACTGCATCTACGCTACCGTGTACAAAAGAAGCCACTACAACTGAGGTGGCCTAGTCCAAGAAAACCCAGCAGCTAACTCCAACTCCAAACCACCAAGTTCGTCTAGTCCTGCAACACAGACTAGAAAAAGGAAAAGAAAGAGGGTCTGAGCAAACAACAGCTCAGTGAGAAAACCCTTAACTACTACCAAGCATGCACATGTGGTGCGTGCCTACGTGCCCACAGACAAAGTATGAGAACAGTAAAGAAACTAAAGTGCACGTAGTGTAAACTTAACTCAAAGCAACAGTCACATAGGCGTATCGCCAACAAAGCGTGTCTAACCAAACCGTAACGTCAATTGAATATAAAGGATACGACACTCCAAGTCCAACCGAAGCAACCCCTAATCTCTACTCAAATAACCTCACTACTAAAGTCAAGCAACTCGAAAGATCAACTAAGGATCCTAAACCAAGGCGAAGCTAAGATATCCAACACGATCCTACCTCATATAATTCACTAACTACCGGTATCGTTATGTATTGGATTCACATATTACTTGAAGTATTTGAGATATTTCTTTCCTTTGCTTTACTTTACTTCATTTGTTTTACAACATGGACAACCACTAAATCCCTAGCCAAGGCATTTCCGGTTCCTTACCTTCTCATTGCATTGTTGACTCACATTAGACAGTTCATACCTTAATAACATGTCGTTTTCATTACATTCATGATTCTCGTATAATGGACTCACTATGGAAGTGTCTCGCCAAGCACCTTCCATGTTATCCAAAGTTTTTATTGAGTTTGGTTGATAGGGTAGGTTCGGCATGGCTACTCCGGTAACATACCATCCGTTCCTGTCCGTCATTCCCAAAGACCGTTGGGAGGGTTAATGTCACCCCCATTGTGCACAATGTCGTGGATGGAGCGACCATCCCGGGATACATCTAGCCAAGATCATTCCCGTATCCAAGTATATCAATCTCCTATCATGGTTCTCATGTCACGCCAAGCCATGAAACTGCATTATTACATTTAGTTACATTTCCACGTTATGCCATTGTTACCAAGCCTAGCCAAGGCTAATAAACCAAGTTCCCTTTTTAAGTGATCGGTTCAAGGTTGTGTACGAGTAGCCCTCGTGGGGCACATCCTCCATGTTTGACATTCATTTGTTACATTGGATGTGTTGTCAAGTCATTCCACTCCTAACTCAACCTTAACTGGATCAACGGGAGGATCCACCGATTCTATCCTTCACATGTTTACTATTCATCTCGACACTCACCCTTGATACGTTCAATGAGACCCATGAGTATAAGGGTACATACGACTATGACCATACCAAAGGACAACGCATGCCAACTACGAGAAGTCACCACCATAGCCTAGAGGTCCAACTAGACCCAATTTGACTCCCGTTATTCACTTAGGACTTTTATCGAACACTTGGTGCTCGCTAAACCCCATGGATCCTACGGTGATTATACAGACTCCACGTGAGTGACAACGCAACCACATAAGTTGTAGGATGACATAGAGATGTCACATTCTCTAATATGTGGTTCAAGATTCATTGGGGAATTTTATCGAACACTTGGTGGCCTTAATCTCCAATGGCCACCAATCAACCTATCACTCACCAAATCAACACCAAACTTCTACCAAACACATCCTACTATGTCCATTAGCACTAACCCTAGATCACCTCAAGAAGTAAAATCCATACTTTACAAAATGCACTACCGATCAAACATGATTATGGAAAATAAATCCTAGGGTACACACACACACATACTTAATCATAATCAAGAGTTTACCCACTGGAAAATCGCTGGATAGCTTGAAGCCACGAAAACCCTAGGTGAGGGAATCTTCAATAATGGACGATCCAAGCACGTCAATGAGAAGCTCTTGCGATTCTTGTCGATGTTTATAAAGGGCAATCCTTCAAACAAACGAGGGAGAGGTGTCAAACCAAGGGAGAAGGAGAGAGGGAGAGAGAGAACTCGAGAGAGAAGAGAGAGGGGAGAAGACTTACGGGCTATGAGGATGGGAAGAGGCCGAATGAATTGAGTAGGGCTTCCTCTCTCACCAAAGCATATATATACTTTGTACAAAACGGACAAAAATACCCCCACAACAATTCCCCCAAACCTGCCCCGAAGCATCATTTCGATATATGCCCTAAGCATATATCGAAATGAACTCCTGACCACCAAGCTTTCCAGGTAAGGCATATCGATATGCATGACACTACATATCGAAATGAAGTACCTCACGGGCACTCACTGATCAAAACCAACGAAGGAGCATATCGAAATGCATGAAATGCATTTCGATATGAACTGGAACCTTATATCGAAATAAAGGACACATATATCGAAATGGAGCATTTCGATATATCCAAAGAGTGACATATCGAAATGAGCATGAAGGAAATCTCATCAGGGGACATTTCATATCGAAATGAAAGGAAGGAATGGGTTGCTACATATCGAAATATAGTTTCAAAAGGAGGCATCCCGGTCTATATATCGAAATATAGAAGGGGGGAAGAGACCTTATTTCGATATGAAAATTCTGCTGTGTGAACCCCAAGGTTGATCGGGAGTATTTTGACCATAACTTATTCGTCCGAATTCTAATTGACGCTATTCAAGTTGCATTGGATTTCTAATGAAATTATATACAATATTGACGAAGAGTATAGGTAAATTTTCAGAACATCTCAGGGTCATAATGGGCCTAAAAGGGCCTCGGCATATTGCCGGAACGACTAACCATCACACTAACTTTATCCCGGACTATCCCGAGACACCCTGAACCGACCCAAGATTCTCAGGAACCAATGGATTTGATTTAAAGAGTGAATTTATTCTTGAAAATTATTTATAAAAATATGAATCGTGACATTAAATTTTCATTTAATTATTTTATGATGATAATTGTGGATTTGGAGTTGTTAAAATAAGTTGTTTCATTAATATAAGAATTTCAAATTAATAAGCTTAACCCTTAGAAATTGGAATTTTGTACAGAAACTTAGATTAGAATGGGTTGTTCTCTAATTTGAATATAGCATCAGTAGGATATTTTAATATATATATATATGCATCAGAAGTTTAGCTAGAGGCTTAGTTAATTTTTAGGCTTCTCTACCTTGAGGTTTAGTGAGGGCGAAACTGGTAGCGCGATTTAGGGCGCAACCGGTAGCGCATCTGCGGAATAATTGGGGTATTTTTGCCTTTTGATTGAAGCGGTGGATTTTATCATTATTCATTTTTGGATATACCACTGTAGCTGTCTAATTCATATCATTGTCCCATAAACTTCTAAGTCGAGAGAGATAAAGTGAGAGAGAGAGAGAGAGGAAGAAAAGAGATTTGGTGTTGGTTTTTTGATTTGAAGGAAATTGGTAAGTAAATCTATTGAAATTTTATTATTTGTTCTAAGATCTGATTTTGTTCTTGGTTCCATTAATGTGAGTTCTTCCCGGAGATGTTTATATGACTAGGGTTCCTCACGAATTTGTTTTGTATCGATTAATGGAATGCGTTTGTAAATTGTTAAGGGTTTGATTCAATTTGAAGCATGAAATATGCTCGGTAATTGTTAGAGGATGGGTTCTCTCATCTCCAGTAGTTATTTTATTGATGTTTGGCTGTATCAAAGAATCTGGGTTATGAATTTGAGATGAACAATGAAGATGAACAGTGTCTGAATAATTTCTGAGATTTTCATAAAGGCATAACCAGTTACGCATTTCTGAGCATAACCGGTACCATAGGCTTGTTTTGGGGCAACCGGTTGTGGGTTCTGGTGGGTAACCGGTAGCGTATGTTGGCTATTGGGGAATCGGTAGTGCCAAAAAGAGGGAAACGAGTTACGGGAATTATGCTATTTTTGGGCAGTTTGTATAAAAGTCATTATTTAAGGTTTAAATATATTGAAAATAAATAAAATGTGTAAAAATAATAAAAATAAGGAAATGTGAGTTATTAAATGCAATTTATTCAATTCTTTTTGCAATTATCTATTGTTCAAGTTTATTATTTATCGTTGCTAATATTTTAAGCGTGGACAGGTGAGGAGGCAAGCGACATTAAGCCTCCAAAGAAGTAGTGGGGCTGTTACTTTGTTCTACACACACTGAGTATGTAGGAAAGTACTGTAATTTCTGTTTTTACATTTATGCTTATAAATGCATGTGTGTGTGAGATGGGGAAAGACGACAGATGCGCCAAGAGCACGACGTGTTTTGATTGTCATCAAAGGGTGAATATGATGATTGTGTGTGTGTGTGTGCATGTTTACAGTATTTAATGTTTTAGCATAAATTACTGTACTTCTGACATATTTTTTCATTTTCCCAATCATGATGGATGTATGCAGATTTGATCGAGCTTAGGAGTTGGTGCTGGTTCAAGTCCATTACTAGTTCGGGTAGAGTTTAGCACACTTTTGGGGTGACGTAGATAGGTTTCTGCGGTGTCTCACTTTGTACTTACCTTAGTGTGTAGGTTGGACTTCTAGTTGTTATATTTTGTTTACTATTCCAGCAAGTTGTAATAACTTATAACCTATTCAGTTTCAGTTATTTCTTTTCCACTGCTAGTAGTTGTTTTTATAATTTAAATAAAATGTGATAGATTAGATTTCTTTTGTGAATAGAAATCTTAGACAAGCATGATTAGGTACGTGCCACTTTATCCCTTATAGTCACTTTTTCACTAAAGTTAGTGATTAATCATGCTTGATGTTGCGATCCTCGTTAAATACTACCTCATTAGAGTTGGGTATTGGGGCAGGGCCCGACAACTTGGTATCAGAGCCAGAGTTACATCTAGTGACTGAGATGTGAGTCGGGATTGGGGAACCATGTAATGAACCAGTAGACGTGTGTATAGGTCACATTAGGATTATGTGACGTAACTCTCTTTTGATATATAATTGTCGTTGAATATATTCTTGGGTGAACTGTTGAAACAAGAATAGGAAGTGCAATGTCAGGAGGATAAGGAAATCAGCTATGAGATACTTCACCAAGAGTGACAGAGGTACATCGCATCCAGCATGTGGTTCTGAGATGGAGCAGTTGTTAGCGGCTATGGCTAGGGACAGAGAACTGCATGCATCCTATTTTCAGTGGCAGAGAGAGCAGAGCTCAGAGACTGGGGCAGCTACATCGATGTTGGAAAGGTTTAAGAAGTTGTATCCGGTCGAGTTTGAGGGGTCGACAAACCCAGCATAGGCAGAGGAATGTATTGAAGGGGTGACACGGGTACTTGATGCCATGGCAGTGATAGATGCTCAGAGGGTTACATTGACTACATTCAACTTGAAAGGAAGTGCTCGCAATTGGTGGGAAACTACCAAGAGGCAGTTGACATTTCCAGAAGGGGATCCAGTTGTTATTCCAGAGGTGACTTGGGATCAGTTTGTATGGGCATATAAAGATCAATACTGTCCATTGAGCTAAAAATATGTATAGGAGGCTGTATTTATGATATTGGAACAAGGGAATATGACAGTTGTTGACTACGAGGCACGTTTTGTTGAGTTATCCTGATATACACCAGACATGATTAACACTGAGGACAAGAAGTGTCGTAAATTCCGGGAGGGGTTTCATGTGGATGCGAAGAACATAATGACACCATTTAGAGAAAGGAATTATGTGGATCTAATTTACATGGCCAGACAGATTGGGAAGAATGTGCAGGATTATTGGAAAGCCGAAAAAGGAGTAGGTTTGATTCCAGATCAGAGGGAAAGCCGAGTAGTGGTCAGAGGCCACCGCAGCCACAGTTACAGAGTTATAGTGGGCCGTAGAGAGGCAAGGGTCCTAGATGGTGGGGCAGACAGAACCAGAGTAGTAGAGGATAGCCGATGTCCAGGGATACATCTAGGATGAGGTATTATTTCCGTTGTGGATCAGTTGATCATTTGTTGAGGGATTGTCCTGAGAAGGTGCCAACATTTCGATGTTTCAACTACAACGAAATAGGTCATATGGCTTATCAGTGTCCAAAGCTGAAAGAGAAGACAGTTTCATTTGTAGCTAGTGTATCAGGAGGGAAAGGGAAAGGTGTGGCAACATCTATAGCACCGACCAGAGTTTTTTCTATGACTCGTCAGGGGGCTGAAGCTTCACTAGATGTTATTACAGGTACAATTACAGTTTATAATCATATTGTATGAATGTTAGTAGATCCAAGATCGACACACTCTTTTGTTATTGCACTGTTTACTGAATATCTGAATGTACGTTGTGAATCGTTACATTGTACTTTATCTATATCTACACCGATAGGGGAAGTCATTATTGTTAAGGGGTATTATCCGGGCTATGAGTTAGATATTGGGGGACACATATTGGTAGCTAATTTAGTGCCACTTCCTATGATCGATTTTGATATTATTTTAGGAATGGATTTCTTATCTCAATATCGGGCATTAGTTGATTGCTTTTCGAAAGAAGTTATTCTGAGATCACTAGAAGGGGTTGAAATTAAATTATGTGGTGAGAAAAGTAAGTCGATGGGTAGATTGATTTCATCTTTGAAGGCTAGTACATTATTGAATAAGGGTTACGAGGGATATTTGGCTTACGTAGTTGATACAGAGAAGTCAGAGGCCATAAGATCTACCAATGGTGCGAGAATTTATTGATGTGTTTCCAAATGAATTACCTGGGATTGTGCCTAATAGAGAGGTGGAATTCACTATCGAGTTAGTACCAGGGACTCAACATATTTCCATTGCACCTTATCGCTTGGCACCAGTTGAGTTGTTAGAGTTGAAAATTCAGTTACAGGATCTTTTTGATAAGGGATTCATACGACCGAGTGTTTCTCCTTGGGGTGCACCAGTCTTATTTGTTAAAAAGAAGGATGGGTCGATGTGTATGTGTATTGACTATAGACAACTGAACAGGGTGACAGTTCGTAATAAATATATATTGCCACGTATTGATGATCTATTTGGCCAACTGAATATGGCATCTATCTTTTCTAAAATTGATCTGAGATCTGGGTATTATCAAGAAAAAGTCTGAGACATTGATGTATCGAAGACAACTTTTAGAAGAAGATATGGGCATTATGAATTTTTGGTTCATCCATTCGGTTTGACTAATGCGCCGTCGGTATTCATGGATCTTTTAAACAATGTTTTCAGATATATCTGAATTCATTTGTGATTGTATTTATCGATGACATTCTGGTATATTCTAAATCCGTGGAAGAGCATGAGCATCATTTGCGTATCATTGTGCAAACTCTTCGAGATCATTAGTTGTATGGGAAATTCAGTAAGTGTGAATTTTGCCTGAATCAAGTCGTATTTTTGGGGCATGTAATATCTAAAGATGGGATTAGCGTGGATCCGAAGAAAGTTGAAGTTGTAATAAATTGGGAGAGGCCAACCAACGTATCTAATATTTGCAGTTTTCTGGGATTGGCAGGATATTATCACAGATTTATTCAGGGTTTTCTTTGATTGCACTACCAATGACCAAGTTGATTCAAAAAGGGGTAAAATTTTTGTGGACTGATGAATGCGAGAACGGTTTTCAGATTCTGAAATAGAGGTTAGTGACAGCACTACCAATGACCAAGTTGATTGATGATGTTGTTCTTTACAGGAAATATCTTCTAAATAATTAACTGAAATTATCTATGCAAGAATTGTGGAATTTATATGAAAAAACCTCATCATTTCATGTGATTGAATGTCATATGCTTCATAAAATCATAATATTATTATTTGATCATTCAATTCATTTTAATTGTTGAAATAATTCTCAATTGATCAATTTAATTTCATTGTCATATTATTCTTGTGATTAATTAGAATTGTAATAAAATTATTTA
>NMUG010008940.1:0-11453 GCA_002855965.1 Monotropa hypopitys
TATCTCAGAGCATCTACCAAAACAGCCACTAAATATTTATATGATGTGCAAGTCCTCAAACTGATATAACACTACTAATGGGGATACTACTCTTCCTCCAGACCTAGAAAATAGTAATTATAAAACGTAAGCCAAAGCTTGTGTGGGTGACGTACACAGTAATATAGGTTTTACCATGGATATGAACATGAATTAAAAATGTGTATTAACTTTGAAATAATATGAAATAAGCTAGTAAATAAGAAAACGTAGTTGAATCAACTATAAACTGAACCGTGAATATCGTACTATAAACATGTCATAAATCTGAACCGGTAGTGAAACTGAATCATATAATAAATATGGCATGGCCGGTAATAATCTAAAACTATGTCTGAAGTCTGAAATCATAGCAGTACAAATATTCAGGTTATTTTTCTTTAAACTTGTTTTATTTCCAAAATTGTTTTCTAAAATTCTTTTCTGTATTTTCTGTCATATATTCATCAAACAAGATTGGTCCTATCATATCATAACTCGTACCAGGACTGCTCCTGTCATACATATCTAGATCATAAACATATTGGGCATCCCCAGTGGATTATCTAGACGTCTGACGCATAATTACATAATTTATATAGTAGTACGCTAGTCGACTGTACTTCCTAGTTGAAAGGGTCTTGCATGCTAGTCAATTATACCACCTAGTGAAGGGCCATATGTCATATCTCCCCCAGGTATGGGATCGCTCTTCATAACATGATTGGACATATGTAGGTTTGTAAATAATTTTATGTCCATGGAAATGCTTTTAAAACATTTAATATAAAGTAAATCACACGGTCGACAGGGACATTTAGGAAACATGCCATAAAATCTTGTATTAAAGTGCAAATCACTCACCTTGTATGTTGGACAATCTAGATGGTCCTGTAAATCAATAATAAGGACATAATTACTAAAACTAATTATTAATTAAATTTTCTTAATTTTGTTCATTTAAATATTTTTCTTCCTACAAGCTTCCTATAATTTATCCTATCTCGAGGTTATGCTAATTTAGGCTTTACTTACATTTCCCCGAGGGTTCCCAACATTTTGGTCATATCATTTATGGACCTTAGGTCACTTATATACCAATGGTACATCATCAAATATGCCGGCCAACACAACCACTTATCCTAAAAATACTTACAAGCAAGATCGGTATAGCCACTAGTGCACTGCCCGGTACACCGACTGATATGCGAGTTAAGCATACTTATGATGGACAATAGCTTAAAGTTAGGGTTTTCAAATTTGGAGGTCGTGGTTTTAACCCCATTTAATGTGTTTTTATCAGGTAAATATGATCATCAACGTGGTCTACATTTTATAGTCTACCTATATACGCCGGCCATATCTTCATTTGAATTTAACACTTGTCTAAACTTTTCTAAACTTTGATTTCTTAATGAATTCCTATGATTTATAATTCAAATTATTTGTTAATAAGATCATGGTTGAGTTGTTCCCTTGGTGGTGCGATCGGTTTGAGCATTGAACAGCCAGATTGACGGGTTTTCCGTTCTCTTCCTTTGTTCTCCCTTTTCTCCCTTTCCTTTCTCTTTTTCTCTCTCTTTCCTTGGTTATGGTCGAATTCCCTTATCCCCTAACTTTTATTTCTTTGTTTTGTTATCATTTGTTTTATTTTTCATTTACTCACTTTGTATTCCTTTTGTATTTAATGCACTTTGTTTTCTTTTGGATATTAATTAGTATTTTGTTTCTTTTGTTTTGTTTTATATATACTTTATAAGTATAATGAATTAAGTAAATTTAAATTCTCTTTTGTTTATGCTACGGTGAGGAGAGGTGCAATGTATTTATGGTGGTCCTTAATCCTAATTTTTGTATTTCTGTTTTGTTGATACCCAATTTTGACTCAATGTCCAAAACTCAGAAATCAGAAAAATAGTCTTCTCGCAAATCAAACTGCACTTCCGGGATATTCAGACTTCTCACGAACAACATCGACGATAGCCAGTGGTGATGCATTAATCAACAAACATCGGTAAAATATTAAGGAACATTTACCCGAAATCAGAATTTCAAGTCGAAGCTCAGTTCTGGACAAACAGTAATCAGACGGTCGACAAAATACCTCCTTGCATGCATTATGCTCCAGAATGAACATAATTCTACACGAGCAACCAAAATCATGTTTCAAAATGGAAAGTCGATGACAATCCTATTACTAGAAAGGCTGTATAAAGACTGAATCCATCCGATTAAAATTCGGAATTTAGTTGGACATAAATGCATATCCATTCACTTTTGACTGCAGCAGCCAACCGGCCTCAAAAATCGGCAAACCTAATTTCTACGGACCTCATCTGCAAAGTCAAACATTCATTACGGAACAGGTCCAATGGAAGAAGAGTAATCCAAGATGTACACCTAAAACTTTCACTTCTGTTTAAAGTAAAAGAGCCATTTTCAAGGGTTTTCTCGGAAAACGTCTGGTTCAAGCCCGAAATATTTTCTATATTCACGATCTAACTCAAGGATCAATAATATCCACTTCGAATTGTCAAAGACCGAGTTCAATGGGAAACCGACCAAGCGCAAACAGAAGCTTCGGATGAATTTTAGAGCCCGATCACTTTTTCAATTCTAGATATTTTCTTTTAATTTATTTTTAATTTTCCAAGGCAAAATGGGCTGGCATAGCCTCAAAACCCGGATACAAAATATCTAACCCAACTACATACTCGCGCATCATCCCATTTGTTGGGTGACATCAGATGTCGTATCTATAGATACGATATGTACAGCCTATATAAAGGCCTCCCTTCCTTCACTTTAAAAGGTCCAAACATTTCATTTGCCACCTTTCTACTTCTATTTCAAATCCCTCCGGACAGAACCTCTTTCAAATTTTCCAAAACATTTTTAAAATCACCCAAAATTCTTTCAAAATCCTACCTAAATCCTATCGAGTCCTAGTTTCTTCAAGAACACCCTTTGTTCTTCAAGAATGCTCAACCCCGAGCCAATTTCCAGCCACCAAAAGTTTCTACCCACAAACCAATACCACAAAATACCTACAAACTTCCTTCTAAAAAACCCGCAATATATTCAAACCTAGCCAAACCTCCGCCCATTTTCCACGATAAATACATTTTTCTATTATTGTCTTTATTCTTGGGAGACTCTTGATAGTCTTCTAACCTATAGTTTTGTATTAGTATCGTCCACGTCTGACAACTATACCTCACTGTATCTTAAAGAAGTTATCTTAAGAAGTCATCTCCCTGAATTGTAAATAGTCAATTTATAGAAAAGTTATCGTTTCACTCGCTTTCTTATCATTTAATTTTCTCTCCTTTATTGTCTATGTAAATATCTAAATAAAGAAGATGTTCATTCATGTCTTCTCCTAGTTAGAATTTGACACATGTAAGGCTAAGCCTATTGCGTTGTCACGTATGAGAAGAACATAAATACGTCTTCATATAAAAAATACAAAAACATCGATATCGGCTCGTGTGCCATTTTATTCAAAGTATAATCTTTCAAAATCTCGTTAAATGATATTGGCCCTGGGTAGGCTCAGTCTACTGGTTGTTCCGTCAAATATCGGAGGTCTTGAAAAATCATTCTTTGAATATCTCAAAAATCAATCTTGTAAAAATCAATTAATGAATTTCTAGATATTGTTCGCCATTGCCTTTAAGCCAATCTTTCATTTCTTGAAATTCACAAGGAAAAATAAATATCCACTTATATTTCTTTCATTTTCATCTCTATAATCCAGCCTTGCCGGTATGTTATATAATTGCCGTCTAGCTCAGACTATACCATCTTAGTTTATATATATATGATATATTATACTCCTATCTATATATATGTATACCTATATATATAGTCTATCTATCTCTCTCTTCGGTGTCTCATTTTGCCTCCCAAAAATGATGCAGACTGCCCCGCTGATTAGTACTGGAAGGCAGCCGCTCTGAGCAGCAACTACTTAGACCCCTTCCTGCACTAGAATATTGCGCCACTGATGAGGCACACCCCCATTCTTTCTAGTTCTATACATGACTGGGCACTAGTGCAGAGAGATAACTTCCCAGAGGGATACAAGGGACTATGGGGATATTTTTCGACATCTCGGGAATTGGAAAAACATTAGTGTCGAGCTCCCACCCTTAGTTTGGCATATTCTACCATCTCTATGCTCGGTCTCTTATAATCGGCCAACACAAAGGGTACTCGTTTCTAAGATCTTTGAGTGCGACCGAACACATTTGAGAAGCATCCAACAACACCAATGTGGCCACATCCTCAAGAAAACCATTTTCAACCTTCAGGGAAGCCGAACAACAAATACCCACACTCCCACACTCTGGTCGAGCTGGAGAAGACGCAGTCTGTTCTATTGTCCCTCAGTACGGCCACACATCCTCGCAAGCCAGCGATCCCCTGGTCGTACTCATAGGGGTGAGACGACCACTTTCGACCAGTTGCAGGAATGAAACACTATCTTCCCGCACACCAATCGTCATCTCGGCGAAAGTCGTTATCCCTATGCACGATAACCTTCAGCGCAGCCAAAGCCTGTCTACTCAGCAATTACCTGCAGCTTCTTGGGCGACCTGGGAATTTGTTCCTTTATCTCTTTTTCTGGCCCAACATGTTTTACGTATTTTGTCTTTTTCTTATTTTTTACCTGACATGTCTAGGGTTATTAAATTATGCCTTTTATATCCCTATTTGGGCCTGATTGTTTAAAAGGCCGTTGGGGTTTCTATCCAAATTATGGTTTTCTTATTGCCCTATTTATACCCAATGATGTAACGGTGGAAAGGACTTTTTAATTGAAATAGAAAACGACAAGTGTTTACTTGTGCCTCCCATTCCCGATTGGTATTCTCTGTGAATCAATAATTGTGTTTGAAGCCGTGAGTCTAGTATTCTTCGGAATCAATAGATTGACGAGCTTTGATCCTGGTATTCATGCGTGAATCAACATCTTCGAGAAGAGAATCAATTTCGGCATTCCCTTAGGAATCAACGAAAGCATTATGTTTATCCCCTTTGTACTATTCCATTTCGATTTTCACTACTGTTCTTGCTTGTTAATTGAGATTCATCTCAATTGTGGTTTTATTTTTTATTTCCACTATGTTGATTGAAGGTTGCAGTTGGATTCTAAATATCCAATCTACATCAGTTGGTATCAGAGCTCAAAGCTTCAATTATATCAGAGCATCAAGTTCCAATCATATCAGAGCTTCAAGTTACAATTCCTGAAGCGATGGCATATAGCAGCAGATCTATTCGAGTTATTACAAAATACAAATGACTTGATCGATTGGAACAAGTGGTGGAAGATCTGGCTGTTCGAATGGCCACCATTCGTACCCAGTTACAGCTGCCACAACCCCCACAACAAAAATGATGGCGACGAAGAAATCCTAATCCTTCTATGAAGGAAGATGAAGCATTGGCGGATGCTAGTACCGACGAAAGAAAAGACCCATTTGCCAGATGGCAACCAGATTACCCTTAGGAGGAGGAAAAACTTTTTGTTGTTAATGAAAACCATGGGGTATGTTCTTTTTTGCAATCATCCATCCCACAAGAACCTTCAAGTGTCATCACAAGGGAAGACAATGTTGCCCTTCATGATCTATTCACTTCAAGTGTGGTTCTAGATCCAAGTTTGGATTGGGATACCCCACCTCGGTTTGATGAAGAACCATTTATGGTTGAGGAAATGGCCATAGAAGATGAAGGTGACATGTGCTTGCAAACAGGGGCATCACAATCATTGAGGCCGAACACAGTTCAGCTCGGCATGAAAGAGTCCTTGTTCGGCAAAGAACAGGAGCAACCCGAGCAAGAATGAGATCTTCCTAGTAGAGATCCCGCACACGATAAGTTTGGTAAGGAGACAGAGTCTGATGTAATATACCTGCTGAAGTTGAAGAATGAAGAATTGATCCATCTTGATCATCAGCTCTGCCAGGGACGCCGAATGCTCGGCAAGGGTCAGAAGCTCACCGAGAGGCAACCCCCACCTTATCATGAGCCATGCAGCTAGCTCACCCTAGAGCAACAACAGCTCGGTGAAGTGCAACGTGGCTTGAAGGGGAAGCTCGACAGCGAGCAACTAATAGGTAGAGGTGAGTCTAACCCCAAACCATGTGCAGTGTGGGTAATTCCCATAGAACCAGACACAAATCAGCACAAAAAGATGTGGGAACTTGTTCAGACACAATAACAGCTCGGCCTTGAGCAACCATAGTCTGTTTGGGATCAACAGAGGGAGGACGAATCTTTTGAAGATGAGATAGACAACAAATAAACATTCAACATGAAGCCACAAGAGCTCGGCCAACATTCTCAACTGCACGGCAATGGACAGAAGCGCATCCCGGAACAGCAACAATGCGGTATTGAGCAAGACCAGTGCGGGAACATATGGGAGAGCCTGCAAGCTGAACTAAGTATATGGCAAGGAGGTCACCTATCTGTTTTGACAGAGGGAAGTTACACGAGAAGAAGATGAGTTGTAATGTGGTGGAATTCTACACCCATATTCTATCATTGACCCACTACCAGAACAAGCTCTCAGCAGGACTGTGAGACCTGTATCATAAAAAATATATTAATTAAATTAATTAAAGTGGTTAGAAGAATTAATAAAAAAATTGGGGGATTAAAAATAATTATTTGTGCGATTAAAATTTAATTGGGCCAGAATTGAAATTTATTAATAAATAAAAAAATAGGTAATTAAATAATAAAAAATGATGAGAGGAGGCCACCTGTCCCCCATGTGGCGTGTGTGCTGTGCAAAGGGGGGGTAACGTGATAGATATAAAATTATACAATATATATTAGTTATAAAAAAGGTTGACCCCCAACCTTGAGGGCCCCCACCGCCCCGCCCCTAGAGTATCGTGGAGGAAGTAAATCGCGGGATGTGCCTCAGTTAGTCCAGGTTCCAGAATTACCTGTACACTATGAACACACAAGGGGCCAAATTCAGACTGTAACCAGTGGGATTTGAACCCCCCACCCTACGGTCCAGTAACAAGGCTGCCTTTAAGAATCATAGCCTTTGACCAACTGAGCTATGCCCCAGGGGCTTTAATCCACGCATCCTGACAGTAGCAAGTTTTGAACCTGGGATCTCACGGAAACATCTGTTTCTTCCAAGCCAACTTGCCTACCAGGTCTTGTAATATATATTAGTTATTAGATACAATACAACGGAGGGTTATACGCATAACTTGTTCCATAAAAAAACGGGGGAGAGGAGGGGAATCACCAAGAGCAAGGGAGAGACACTAGGAGGGAGGGAGGTGGCGCTAGCTACAGGCGACGATCGGTGATATGCAGCCAAGTGCAGGAGAGAAAATCCATTAATCTGGTCAAATTAAGGTATTGTTTTGTCAAATCTTTAAGTGTTTTTTATTCTAACAGTTGTAGAATATATTTTATGGGTTGAATTTGTTAAATTAATTAAAATCTATAGAGTTTTTTTAACGATTTTGAGCAGAATCGTCCATTTTCTAGGTTAAATCTCCTCCAGGAGCTTAAGCCGGGTGAGGGGAGGGGAGGGGGTCATGCGGATGGAAAAAAGGGGGAGGGGTTCTCGGCAGGGGGAAAATGGGGGGAGGGGACCAAGTAGTTTTTTATTAAATAGAGGGGTTGTACATGGTTTTTTTGAGTTATTTAATTGTTTAGAAATATTTTTTAAGGTTTAAATAAATTATAAAAATGATTATAATTTTGAGAGTTTAAATTAATTTTAAAAATAAGGGAGTTGTATTATTATTTTTTAAATGAGGAGATTATTTATATAATTATTATAAGTTTATAGAGTGATAGATATTTAAAAAAGAGAAAATTGAAAATATTAAATTAATGGGGGAATATTTAATAAAATTAAAATATAATAAATTAATTTAGAAAGCTAAAATAAGCGTGTAAAGATGATATTTAATTCCGTTAATTTCCATATTGCGATGTTGTTCTTATATTTGCTTTTCTGGGTGATTTCTAGGTGAGGAGAGGGCGCCGTCATCTTCAGTTCAGGATCAGGGCAAACAAATTCTTTAGGAGAAATCTTCAACTTAGCGAGCCTTTTGGTGTCAGGTGAGTACTCTTTGAATTTTATAATTTAGAGCCTTTTCATTATATATGTATAAATGTATGATTTTCAAAGGTGATTTATGTGAAGTGGAAAAACCTAGGGATCACATATTTTGAGATTGTGTTTTGGTGATTTATAATTATAAAGAAAGTGTTTTATGAAAAGGAATCAGGGGTAGAGAGGTGAATTTTTAAATGGTGTAAGATGTTTTGAGATAATTAAAATGAGAGGTTCATAAAATTGAAAAAGAGGATTTTGGTGAACTTAAATAGTCTTGCTATGGAACGGGTGGTTTCATGGATCATATGCACATGGTGTGTGCATCCGGGTTCTCATGGTTAAATGAGATGTTGTATTATATGTACAAGTGTGTTCTATCCTTACCATTGGGACGGGTGTAGCGGCCCCTGGATCATTACTTGTGCCTATTCGAGAATGTTCCCAGGGTATCAGTACTGACTTTAACGGGTGATCACCGGACTTAATGACCCTTGGTTATTATGGCTCACTGGTGTGGTGTGTGTTCAGGTGGGGTGCAATGTATATTCATGTGACATGCAGTGTGTTGTGGTGGGTGACTCAGTTCCTAGTACTTTTCACACTTGTTTTCTGGGTGAATTATCTAAAAGATTTTAAGATGAATTTTTTAAAAAATGAAAGTATGTTATTAAAAAAAGTGTGCGTTCAAATGAGTGTTTTATAAAAGGAGTGGTTTTTGAAAAAAATGTGCGTTATAGTGGTGTGTGGGTGTGTGGGTGTGTGGGTGGGTATGTATCTTGAAAGATAAAGATGATCCATAGCTATTTTACTCCCTCTACTTTATGTTTTTTATATGAGTATTCAACAGCTTTCCCTACCTGACCCTCCATTTTCCTTTCAGGTGATCGGTGATTCGAGTTCTGGTTAGAGTCCACCAGTCCAGCAGTAGCAGTTGAGATGCAGGAGTAGTTGTTGTGAGGAGTTTTCAGTAGATCTGTTTCAGGTACATATTTTATGTATTTTTTAGAGTTTTCTTTTATCAGAGTTTGTGAGAGAGAGTTTTCTATTTATTTGAGTTTATATTATCATATCAGAGTGAGTAGCAGGTGTTCAGTGAGTGAGCTGTATGTGTGAGGAGTTGTAGGGGTTTTAGTTGTATCATCAGAGTATTATTATTATATATATATATCAGTTCTTGTTGAGAGTAGTATTTAGTTTAGTGGTAGTTGATTGCCACGTGTCCGTCCCTGGATGACTGGTTCTATAGTCGTCTGGGATGGGGCGTGACAAGGACGCACAATAGGGGAAGCATCTTCGCAACACCTCACCCTCACCTACAGACATAGTTCAGGCATTCAGAACGAAGTGGCAAACTTTCTCAAGAGCAACAACTTTTTCCTAGACAACCTATATGCCCAGGTGAAAGATTTTGAGTGTGTGATCTATGACATGGTCTTACTCAGGGGAGACCATCTGCGTACACTCACAACTAGTGTACAACTTGAGATTTTTAGGGACCAATATACAGGAGGACACATGAAGATGGAAGGAAATGATAAAGGCCGAGTAGAAAAGACATTCAAACTTCATGTACAATAGAGTAGTCCAAGGATGGGTGACCTCCTGAAAATTCTACTGGAATTTAGTGGCTAAAGGGGACGATATTGTGCAGGGCTATGACAGATAGTCATAGTCCACACACACTACGTGAGTGGGCAAGTAGTGGACGATTGATGGTTGGTGATTGAGGATTGATGTAGTTAGGTAATTTTATTAGGGGTTATATTAGATAAAAGTAAAGAGTTTTAGTTTGTGGGTAAGTAAATTGTAATTAGTCAATTTTGATAGGGATATTTTAGGAAAAGGAAAGAGCTTCACTTTTGGTGTGAGTTCAAAATGGTGCTCTCCATTTATATGTAGTACTCGCAGTGGGGCACACTCTTTGTGTATGTGTGTTGCAATTGAACATTGTGGGTGAATAGTGTGTGTTTTAATAATTGTTATTTTTTGAATTTTACCTAAATGTTCTAACAGTAAAGTGCAAAGAATTTTGTTACTTGAACTATTTTAATTTGAAAGGATATTTTTGTCCATCAAAAGTTCATACAACTTTATTTTAAAAGTGAACCCCAAATGTGATTTCTTTTTATAATATAGAATAAAAAGATAGAAGACAAGAGGTGTGGCCCATACTGGGTAGCCAAGTGGGTGGTCAATTAGTTGGCAGTTTATGTAATTGTATAATTTTTTTGAGTGCACTAATCAAAATTATCCACTAATCACCCCCTCCAAGACAAAATAGGAGGGGGCTTTTACCTATTTACCCCTTCCCCAGCCTCTTTTTCTTAAATTCCTACCCACTTTTCCCTTCCTCACCCCCACTGTTCCTCCCCCTTTTATTTCTTTTTTTAAAAAAACAGTTTTCTAAAATAATATTTAAAAAACAGTTAATCAATAATGTATTATTAATTTTAATGAAAAATAATTACGAAAAAAACAATTAATAAATATTTTTTCAAAAACAGTTTTATTATAAATTTTTTTATTAAAAAACAAATTCATTAAAAAACAAGTTTGTAATGAATATTTTGTACTGAAAAATAATATTGTTATAATAAAAAAAGAGACATGGGTGGGTGGGGTGGGAAAAATAAGGGTGAGAAAGAGAGGGTAGAAAGTTATCCTTATTTTGTCTTGATGAGGGTTGATTATAAGGTCCCATATAGTAGAGAATAGATGTTAAACATGCATGTGCCTTCTTTTTAGTGTTTTTTCTGAGAGTGGTCTAATCTCTCTGTTTTAATTTAAGAGTTTTGAGAATGGTGGTTTAGATAATGAAGTGAAAGTGGGTGTATGGAAGA
The DNA here is from genome assembly GCA_002855965.1 of Monotropa hypopitys. Taxonomy (NCBI): domain Eukaryota; kingdom Viridiplantae; phylum Streptophyta; class Magnoliopsida; order Ericales; family Ericaceae; genus Monotropa; species Monotropa hypopitys. The sequence goes on from NMUG010008940.1 coordinate 10,972, forward strand.
CTTCAGGAGGGGGACTGTTGGAAGACCTAATTGGGAATTGCGGTTTCATGTGTCTGTAATACAGGGGCAAGAAAAAATGTTCAATAGCCCATCCCAACTTTCAAAATAAGTTAATTTTTAAGAGTTATTTTGCGCCGGTCCCCAAAAGAGGCCCGTTTTTTGTTTTAGTCCCAAACTATAAGATGTCGTATCCGTTCCAGTCCCATTTTTGTATTCAGCTCAAACTCAGCTCAAGCGATGACGACTTTGGTGCATTTCTTCGAAAACCAGACCTCAGCTCAGGCGACGTCGACTTCTCTCAGCTTAGGCAACTTCTCTCAGCTCAGGTGAGGAAACATTCATCTCTTCATTTCTTCGATAAGTTTTGATTTCTCGTCAAAATCCTAGATCGTTTTTAGTTTATTTCTTCATTTTGACTGTAACCCTAGATCCTTGCTTTGCTTTGTAACCCTATATCCTTGCTTTCCTTCGTTTTTAGTTCA
>NMUG010008941.1:0-11453 GCA_002855965.1 Monotropa hypopitys
TGAAGGTTCAGCCGAAGGTTGTGCGGATGGCTCGGTCTGAGAAGGTCGCGGCCGAAGTGTATGAGTGTAGGAGGGTTGATAGCCCAACAAGGTGGGGGCCCAACGCCTAGCCTCGGACAAAGCAGAAAACGCTGTCACTCTATCAGCGTCGGCTGCGGTCTTGCAATGACTCAGAACCCCGGCATCTGCACAAAGAAGAACAGGTGATTAGAAAAATCCAAGAGAAAATAAGAAGATTCAGCCGAAGTCAAGAAACTCACTCGGTACCCCCTCGAGAAAAGGCACGGTATACTCAATCGACCCGTGATGGACTGGAGTAAAAAAACGGCCGGAGACGATAAGGACGTCGTCGGCATATTTTTCCAAGTCCGGCAAGCCAGATATCAGGCTGTTCTGACCAGGTCTTCGGGCAAAATAGTACTTCCTCGTCTTCTTGTTAAAGTCGATGAAGTAACAGCCGAAGATATCTTCAAATGTGAGCCTCTCTGCCGGAGAAAGGGTCTCATTCAGTCTGGTCACCCCCAGAAGAATTTTGTAGGTATTCACCGTCACTTGGAACGGCGTGATCCCAAGCGAGCCGAAGAATCGTGTAAGGATCGGCTCAAAAGGAAACCGAACTCCTCCCTCAGCAATGGCAACTATCGGGACGAGAAAATGCTGCGGCCCCTGCTCCTTGTGGCCGACGGGCGCCAGCAGAAGGTTGACATCGGCCGGGATGTCATACTCCTCCCTAAAGTGCCGGAGGTTTTCGTCAGTGTCAACGAGCCGCCTAAACTTGTCAGACCGCTTCTTCGGCGCCATCAGTTGGATCTGAAAAGAACACAAGCAGAAAGGCACCGTTAGTCGGTCCGACATCAACCTATGCAGTTAAGCACAGGAGGGCAGGCTCGGCTCGGCCAAAAGACATGTCAAGTTCATCTTCCCCACCGCAAGGCCCAGGAACTCACAGAGCTTCCAGGCCACGAAAATGGCAGGGAAGGTTCACCCAACATGAAAACAGTCGCAAAATCGACTACGAAACACAATCTGGTCCCACCAGTGCCAGCCAACAAGCTCGGGAGCTTGCCAGAAGCTTCCAGGCCCTCAGCAATGGCGGAGGGGCCAATGACAGTCAACAGGTATCGGAAATGACACGGACAGCGACAAGAAATGCACGAAAATGGCAGAAAAAGGACCAGAGTATCACCTGAGTGGTTGGAGAAGCTTGAAGTTGTGAAGAACGGACGAAGGAAGCAGCGGGCAGCGATGGCTGGAAGCAGCGGTCACGGTGTCCGAAAATCGTCTGGAGAGAGAAGGAGCAGAAGAGGGAAGGGTTTGAAAAACCCCTAAGGGTCCTATTTATAGGAAGACCCCAGCAGCCCAAACCCGACTCAACGGCCGACCAGGCCCAGCCGACAAGCCCCGCACCCGCAATGATTGCATTGCCTGGGGACTTGTGCCGGCCCTGCATGCCAGACAGCACATCAGCAAGCTGTCCCATCAGCCGCAGCTCCAGCCAACCGCAGCGTGACACGTAGCCTGTCCAACCGCCAGTTCAGACGCACGAAGACCGATGACGCGACACCTGTCCACATGACGTCATGACAGATGCACCGCCTCTCCAGAACGTGACACGTTACCGATTTTAAACTGACGGTTCATTAAATGCTGTCACGACAAATCTCAAGTCAAATCAGTGGTCCGGCGCTCCTATCTTCGGCACCTATACAACCTATCGGCACCGGATCAACCCCGCTTCGGCCAAAATGCCCGGCCAAAGGGGTTGAGGGGCTATTGTTGGGGGCCGAACTTTCAAGAGGCCGGAGCCACGACCTCCTGCAGGAGGACCACAGCTCAGACCAGCCAGCAGACGGCCGAACAGATCATAGCGGGCAACAAAGCCTCTTTGGGGCTCTTTCCGGCCCGGAGACTCAAAGCCCAGAGGAGGTACCTAGCTGAGGCTCCCAGCAGTAAAGGTTATGCGACCGAGCAAAGCTTCGATGACAACATGGCCTCTCTGGGGCTCTCTTCGGCTCGGAGATCAAAGCCCAGATGAGGTGCCTAGCCGAAGGAACTCACAATCAAGGTCAAGCGACCGACCAGAATATGGGCCGACGAGAAGGCTCGTCCGGGATCACTTCAGTGCAGAGATCTCTCGGCCGGGACGGCCTGGCCAACAACAAGCAGCGCCGGAGCTGCTCGCTTCGGCCAGACAGGACAAGATACCTTGTTCACAGCAAAGATTCCCTCAGGGATAGCATCCCGGGTTTTGCGCACATGGCAGGTACACGCCTGACACAGAATCAGCTTTTCCGTAATTCCCGCCGCACGTCAGACATACTTTTCCAGCTTTTCCGCCACCCAAGGTGTCAGACGGCGCCGCCTGACACTGTCAGAAGCTGTCTGGTCGGCCACGTACCAGCACACTCAGAGGGGACAGCCGCACTTCCCCACGCCGCATGTGGGCGGCTCACTTGCGCCGAAGCGCGTGCCCAGAACTCTCCGATGTCCTATATAAGGAGCTTGGCAGTCATTATTTGGAACAGACTCTCTCTCTAGCCCAAGCTCTGCAAGTTTTCCTTCTCTCTCTAGAATTCAGTTCTGACTTTGCCATCGGAGGGTCCACCGGCGACGCCGCCGGTAGCCTAACGTGTGTTCACTATGCAGCCAGGTTCAGGCCATTCAGCTCCGCCGCTCACCGCCGGAATCCACCGCAGAAAAGGCTTACCCCCAACAACTACCATGCAAGGACAGACTCATTTCTTTTCATGTAATATATGCACATTGACTTTGGTTTTTGATCTCATTGTTGCCGTGATTCAAGTCGTTCCTTTATCTTTTCTTTGACATCATTTTCCATATGGATAAACCCGAAAATCCCATCATAAGTCCATTCTCGACTACATCCTAATATCTTATACCATGAATAAATCCCGGAATCCCATCATAAGTCCAGTCTAGATTTATCCTACTATCCCCTTTTATCATTTTTCGGGTGTGTAACGTTGATAGGGTAGGTCCGGTATGGCTGCTCCGGTAACAAACCATCCTTTCCAATCCATCATTCCCCAACTCGTTGGGAGGGCTACCATTACCCACATTGTGCACAATGTCGTGGATGACATGACCATCCAGGGAATCCCGTCATAAGTCCATTCCCGCATAATATAAATCCCTATCATTACCATTTATAGCCAAAGCTCACATTTCATTCCATTTCATCATGTTTGTGAATCATAGTGATAGATTCATGATTGATCACGAGTAGCCCTCATAGGGCACATCCTTAATATTCGACGTTCATTGATTAATTGATTTTATTACCATGTGACCAATGTTTCCTAGCCAACGCTAGTATGTGTATTGCCATAAATCCAATGCATTCTCGACCAGTGCTAGTTCAATGTAATGAAACCCTGTTAGACGACGCTAGTGCAAATGTTATGACCATGCACATCCTAGCCAAATACTAGTGTGAATACTCATGCAAGTTCAATCCTTCTCACATTCCAATTCAAACCTCATGAATCATGTCACACTCTCAATTTCCCAAATTCACTCAAGATTACTCCAATCAAGACTTTCTCCCAAGTACTCATACAACCTCAATTTAGCTTCGAGACCCATTCGGGCATTTCATCGAACGCCTTGCTTACCTTAATTTAAAGACTAAGGCATGGTTTTCCTAAAACCTTTTCAACACAAGGCCTACATCATCTTGTCTCCAAATCAAATCACATTTGTCTACAACCTTCACATTATATTGAAATGAACATAAGAACCCAATTAATCAAAAGCCCTCAATTTACTAACCAATTGCATAATTTGAGTTCCCTCAAATATAGGATTTTCATCAAAACGCATGGAACATGAAATTAATGTAGGGAATATTAAATCCAAATCCTAAATAACAAAATTTCACCTCCAATTTCATATATACATGACTAACTCTAAAATTATTTCTTCAACAAAACCCATAACCCAAATTCGTACCACAATGAACACCATACATGAGGGGGAAGAGAGAAGTACAAGAGAAGACATATTAGACATAGAGATTTCCTACCTCATTCCTTGAAGAATCTCGAATCCTGGGTGAGGGTTGTGAACACACACCGAAGATGCCACCATATATGTGAAAAGCTCGGTCACGGGAACATCTTTTAATGAAGGTGATTTCCTCAAAAGCTCCATGGATGGAGTGGGAGAGAAAAGAGAAGATGGAGAAGATGAGTATGGAGATAGAGAGAAAGAGAGGCTCTCAAACCCTCAAATATACTGGGGTGAAATGATAAAAACGATGTCACGCCCCGGATTTTCAAACCATATTTTTTTAAATGGATAAAACAATGACTATTTATGAAATCATAAAGAACACTAACTTACTACAAGGGGTCGTGAATAGTTAAAAGCACATCTTTATAATTCTTTACATGAAACTTGTTTGAAATTGAAATACATACAAAGCCTTTACATTGGGAATGAAACTCAACTACAAGTCAAAGGGGAAGAAGGGGATCTATTACAATGATACAAAATGAAATACAAATGGAATGCCGCTCACTAAAAAGGAGGTTGAGCAAGCCAACGCCAACTCCCAGTTACAAGTTACCAAACCATGCAAACCTACATAAAATAGTAAAAAATAAGGTTGAGTCATAAAGACCCAGCAAATATGCATTTATCAAGTGTAAACACAATTATAGTGACATGTGCAAGTGGTGTGAATCCCTGCAATGCAATTCCAAGTATGCCATCACTCACACATCTCAAACACCACAATCAAGTCACCTCCCAAACCAAGACACATGGACTTACCCAAGTCTTTCATCCACTCAAGCTCACCAAGAGCTAACCCAACCATTCTACTTACCCAAAACCAATGATAAGCAAAGCCATTAACCTCTCTTCACCAAGTTTCCCTTAACCGCGTAACCAAACAACGCACACTAGAACAACGACATAAGGACTAAGGGTCTCAACCTTAACCATGCCATGTCGATATGGCACCACTACCACAACTCTCTAGGGAAGACACACCCAAGAGCACAACTCGTATCTAGAGATATAATCACCAACTATCGCACACCAAGCCAAACACTATATCGAATCCACTAGCTAATTCCATGACTTAGCTTATATCCACACAATCTACCAAATCACATTGAACACCATCTATCCTTTCTGATCCTCTATATACATATCTATATAGGTACACATTGGTGAATTGATTTATCTTGCTTGATTAGTTTGCTCGACTCCCAACTCAACACAACTTTGAAAACGAGTCACACGAGTCTCGAACCGCCTCACTAAATAAGGAATGGACTACCCTAATGTGAACTATATTTTGAAAGAGTCACATGAGTCTCGAACTGTCCCACAAGTAAGGACCGGTCTTGTGAGGCCCCGACCCAAATAAATGAATTAAATAAAGTTTATTTTATTTTCTAGAATTTTCAAGATTTCATTTAAAGCTAAATAGAAATAATAAAGAAAGATCCATGTTCAATAAATATATATAAGGCTTGAAGTAGGCTAGGAGCCCAAGAATATGAAAATGAAGAGTTAGAAAGAGCTAAGGAACTCAGCCCAAAGCTGTCTGATCCCCCCCAGGCCGGACCAGCCTAGGCCGGACCAACCGACCAGCCCATCCCGGACCCGCACTGCGAAACTGGCTGTGCGGCAGTCTTTCGGATGTTAGGGCCACGTCTCATCCGGACTAACCCACCTACCAGCCCAGCCCGGACCCGCCCAGCCCGGACCCGCACTACGAAACTAGCTGTGCGGCAGTCTTCCAACATGGCAACAATGTAAGGAGTTGCAACGGTTGCATCATGGTCGTCTCGAAGCAACTGATCTAACTCGGGCCACAACAACTCCCACCTACAATAGCAACATTAGACGCGGAATCACTAACCTTTTATTTCCACATATTACACTAGTCTGAGCAGTTCAGCTGTAATATTAAAATGGGTCTTAAATTTTTCATCCTTAATGACACAAACAGAACAGAAACGACAAACACTTAGGGAACCTAAGCAATAGAAAGGGATGACCACGAACATGGGAGAAAATAAACACATAAACCCTAGCACAAATAAGAAATATACTTTATGAGAATCTGAGAGGAGAGAGAAGATCCCCATGTGTGTGCGATTTCTTATTCTTGCAATCTTTAGTTCTCACCTCCACCAGAGCAATGCGAATAGTCTGAGAATCGCTAACCGACCGTTGACCCTCTCCAAATAGGGACTGAACCTGAACTCCACCTTGACTTCGCCAGAGATTGGGGCCTTCGATGGAACCAGAGGGAGGAATATTCTAGCACATGCGGATCGCTTCTTGCCCTTCCCGTCTTTTTTGAACTCAGCTTTTTTCGTTTAGGGTTAGCGATAATGAAATTTGGGGAGGGGAGTAGGAGTTACGCTAGAAGATGGGATGTCGGCGGGGTGGTGGAGAGGCGCGAACGGGGGGGAGGCGCCAAGAGGTAACGAGAGAGAGAGAGAGGAGTCGTGAGCGGGAATGGGGAAGAAAAATCGTAGGCAGAGCGGGAAAGCGGTGTGACCAAAATTGAAGGACGGAAATTTGGTGTAATTTCTCTCGTATTCACCCCTCTACTATAGCATTTCAAAAAAATGCTATGAAATTATGCTATTAAAAGTCATATATGTTGTAGTGAGTGCTATTTGTCAAGAAGAAGGATGGAACTATGCGTCTATGCATCGATTATTGGGAGCTGAACAAAGTTACGATCAAGAACAAATATCCTCTACCACGTATCGACGACCTATTCGACCAAGTGCAAGGAGCCCAAGTGTTTTCAAAAATCGATCTATATTCAGGTTACCACCTGCTTAAAGTCAAGATAGAAGATGTTGAGAAGACCGCCTTCCGCACTCGTTATGGCTATTACGAATTTCTAGTCATGCCCTTTGGAGTAACCAACACTCCAGCAGCTTTCATGGATCTGATGAATCATATTTTCGCCAAGTTCCTTGACGATTTCGTAATTGTGTTCATCGACGACATCCTCATCTACTCAAAGAACAAAGAGCAACATACAAAGCATTTATCCATCATCCTCAAAACCCTGAAGGAGAAGCAATTGTACGCAAAGTTTAGCAAGTGCGATTTTTGGCTGAAGAGTGTTCACTTCCTTGGACACATCATTAACAAAGATGGTATTTCAGTGGACCTGCAAAAGATAGAAGCAATCTCAAACTGGCATGCACCGACATCAGTCACCGAAGTTCGAAGTTTCTTAGGACTCGCTGGATACTATCGCCGATTCATCAAGGATTTCTCGAAGATCGCCACACCAATGACTCAGCTTACCTGCAAGAAAGAACTATTCGCATGGACGGAGGAAAGAGAAGGATGCTTCCAGGAGCTGAAGAAAAGACTCACAACTGCACCCGTGCTTGCGTTACCCAGTGGAGAAGAATGATTTGCTGTCTACAGCGATACTTTACACAAAGGATTAGGATGCGTCCTCATGCAGCATGGAAAGGTTATTGCTTATGCCTCACGACAATTGAAGCCTCATGAAAATAACTACTCCACGCATGATCTGGAGCTTGCAGTAGTGATTTTCGCACTCAAGATATGACCACTACCTCTATGGAGTTACCTGCGACGTCTTCACCGACCACACAAGCTTGAAGTATATTTTCACTCAGAAGGAGTTGAACCTTAGGCAACGAAGGTGGCTAGAGCTTATGAAAGATTTCGATTTCAACATCCAATACCACCCAGGGAAAGCCAATGTCGTAGCCGATGCCCTCAACAAGAAGGAAGACCACCCCTACTCAGCACGTCTAACAGCCATCGTTGAAGAACCCTCCATCATAGAAGAAATCAAGACCCTTCAATCAAACGACCTGAAGTTGCAGAAAATCTAGGAAACCGCCAAAGACCAACGAGAAAGCGAATTCACCGTACAAGAAGGCCTCCTCAAATTTCGGAACCGAATATGCGTACCCAACCTAGAAGAACTCAAACGGAAGATCATGAACGAAGGGCATAAGTCGAAGTTTGCAATTCACCCCGGACGAGCAAAGATGTACCAAGACCTCAAGACATCATAATCGTGGATGGACATGAAGCAGGATATAGCCAACTACATCGATCAATGTCTCGAATGTCAGCAAGTCAAAGCGCTACGTCAGAAACCAACAGGACTACTTCAACATCTGCCAATCTCTAAGTGGAAATGGGAAGACATCACGATGGACTACGTTGTAGGATTCCCTCGAACCATCAAAGGCAACAATGCGATATGGGTAATAGTCGACCGTCTGACCAAGTCAGCTCACTTTATTCCGATCAAGAACACGTATTCAATGAATCAAATGGCAGCAACCTATGTACAAGAGATCATTCGACTGCACGGTACGCCTGTTTCAATCACATCCGATAGAGATCTCCGATTCGTATCTAGATTTTGGAAGTCACTTCAGAAAGCAATGGGAACAGCATTGAACTTCAGCACTGCCTTTCATCCTTAAACCGACGGCCAATCAGAAAGGACGATTCAGACGTTAGAAGACCTTCTTTGAGCATGTACTTTGGAATTCCAGGGAAGCTGGGAAGAACATCTACCGTTAGTAGAATTCGCCTACAACAACAGCTACCAGGCAAGTATTCAGATGTCACCGTTCGAAGCGTTATACGGCAGGAAATGCAGATCACCAGCATGTTGGACAGAAGTAGAAGAAGAAGCACCCACGAGACCAAAAAATCATACAGGAAACCACTGAGAAGATCAAACTCATTCAGGACAAGTTGAAGATAGCCTAGGACCGACAGAAGAGCTACACTGATGCACGACGAAGGGAGCTGGAATTTCAGAAAGGAGACAAGGTATTCTTGAAGGTATCACCTATGAAAGGCGTCATTAGATTTGGAAAGAGAGGAAAACTCAACCCTCTCTACATCGGACCTTTCGAGATCCTTGAGAGGATCGGACCAGTCGCCTACCGATTAGCACTCACCCCAGAGCTAGCCAATGTCCACGACGTATTTCATATATCTATGCTCCGGAAGTATGTTTCAGACCCTACGCACATTCTAGTTCAACCAACCGCCGAGATCGAAAGAAACCTAGCATATGAAGAGCGACATGTCCGAATCGTGGATCGGCAAGAGAAGCGGCTCAGAAACAAAGTCATTCCACTCGTCAAAGTTTGGTGGGAGAACCAATCACGGAACGAAGCCACATGGGAGAAAGAGAGCGATATGCGCCTAAAATATCCAGAGTTATTCGAATAAGGTATAATCTTTACCATTTTCATCTTTTATGCAACCATTTAAGTTTGAGAGACCAAACTTCTTAAGGTGATGAGGATGTGAGGCCCCGACCCGAATAAATAAATTAAATAAAGTTTATTTTATTTTCTAGAATTTTTAAGATTTCAGTTAAAGCTAAATAGAAATAATAAAGAAAGATCCATGTTCAATAAATATATATAAGGCTTGAAGTAGGCTATGATCCCAAGAATATGAAAAAGATGAGTTAGAAAGAGCTAAGGAACCCAGCCCAAAGTTGTCTGATCCCCCCAGACCGGATCGGCCCAAACCGGACCAGCCCAGGTCGGCCCAGCCGACCAGCCCAGCCCAGACTCGCACTGCGAAACTGGCTGCGTGGCAGTCTGCCGGATGTTAGGGCCACGTCCCATCCGGACTAACCCACCGCCTGACTTGATGGGACAACGCATCGCAAGTTGTCCCAGGTTGCAGTCTGTCAGGTCAGGTGCTCAGACCTGACCCAGATGGGACAACACCCTGAGCCGTTCGGTCAGGTTAAGGAAGGGTCCAATCAACATTAATTGATCCCAACAACCACCCCAGATCCTCCGAACCCTTATATAAGCATTCCTCCTCCAAGCATTCAAGTCCCACACCAGAATTTCCTCCAAACATTCATTCTAGAGAGAGAAAGACCTATTCTCCGGATACCTAGTTGTTCGGTACCTCTGTTCGGCCAAGCCTTAAACCGACTAGCCCTTACTCCTCCATCACTCGTTCGAAAGACCTCCGGATTCAATTGTTCACCCCTGACCGGCCAGCTCTTCCGGACAATCCCCAGATCGGCAAGACCTTTGCCAGATCAGGAGCCACTCAAGTATGTTCTAAGTCATTCGGATCATTAACTTATCTTTATGTTTCCATTCGGCAAGTCCATTAAAGGACTTAGCCGCACTCTAATCAGCTCGGCAGACCACTCTTAGCTCTGCCGGAGCACTCAGACTTGGCATTTTAGTTCGGCACTAAGCCAAACAGGTCTGGATTCTCTTTGGACACTCCGGCTAAACTTACCTCAGCTCGGCACATTTGCCCGGACCACTACAGTACCTTAGTTATTCCTTTTCAAACACTGTCGACCTCCCATTTGCCGGAGCACTGCTGCTCGGCAGAATGGACGGTCCGCCATTTCTTAACTTACTCATTTCAGTTCGGCTATACACCATTTTGTTCGGACGATTAGTTCATTGAGCTTGTGCTTACCTTGTTAACCTTTTCGACCTATCAGAACTCCCAAAGGTAGTGTTCCCGAGCTGCCAGTGTTCGGCAGTAGCCTTGCTGGCTGCTCGGCAGAATGACAATTTGAGACCCGACCATTTTAGCTCGACTGAGTCTCGGTTTGGTTGGCAATCACTCCAGAAACCATTAATCTAGTCTTATAACCCATTTCGACCAGTCGTTAGCCCGAACCACTTAATTCCCGCACTGCCTTAGCTCGGTAGACCTTCTGACTGTTCGACAAACTCTCCGCTCGGAAGCCCTTCTGGCTGTTCGGCAGACTATCTTCTCGGCCAGCTCTTAGCCCGGCAAAATCTTTAAACCGACAGCCCTCTGTTCGGTTGTTCGGCAAATCAGAGGAAAATGCTTAACCATTAGCTCGGCAATGGGACCCTTCGGTCCAGAATGCCTCTGGATCAACATTAATCAGTTTCCAACACTAAACCGGTCGGCCACTGTCCTCTGGACAGAAGGCCTTCGACCATGAGCTCGGCTAGCCGACCATTGGTAGATCAGTCAGATCTGGTCCGGCAGCCCAGCTCGGCAGAACAGTAGAAATCAATGACAATGATGTTTTAAAGTTATCTTTGGCAGATTTGAGGATTGGAAGTTAGAGAAAGGATTATTTCCAGGATTAAGGTGAATCACTATATACCTTGTTTACTCGTACGGCTTTGTAAACATGTTAATTATTTGTAAATATACGATTTATGCTATTGAGCATTCACTCTACTATGTTGTCTCTTCACAAAAAGGAAAATAACATGTACTCTCCTTTTATTACCATGGATTGGCAAAACAGGAAAGATGTTTTATGATTGAACGGTATGAACGGTGACACGGTAGCTCGCCGCCGGGGCAGATTCAGAAACCGGCGAGGAGGGGAAAATAAGGGATCAATAACTAGGTTGATCACAATGATATCACGACTCTGCATTTATGCTATCTAG
>NMUG010008942.1:0-11451 GCA_002855965.1 Monotropa hypopitys
AGCAAGGAAGTCGGCCAAGATTTGGCCTTTGATGACTGTCTTTGGCTGAAATTTGATATCGAAGTTTGCCAGTTCGACGGCCCACTTAGTGATTCCACCGGATAGGTCGACACATTTGAGCAATGGCCGAAGAGGGAACTCGGTCAGGACCACAATAGCATGCGGCTGGAAGTAGGGTGCCAGTTTCCTGGAAGCAATAACCATAGCATATGCAAGTTTTTCGAGAGGAAGGTACCTGGTCTCTGCATTGATGAGTGATTTTCTTGAGAAGTAGACCGGTAGCTGCTCAGGCCCTTCTTGCCAAACCAATGTTTAGCTGATGGCATGTGGTGTGACAACAAGATATAGGTACAACTCTTTCCCTGCATTGGTTTGGCAAGCAGAGGAACCGAAGAGAGGTATTCTTTGATATTTTCAAGGGCCTCCCTGCACTGCTAAGTCCACATAAAATGCCTTTGGCTGTTTTCTTTAATACCTCATAGAATGGTCGGCATTTGTCTGAAGACCAGTTGATGAACCGGTTGAGGGATGCGGTCATTCCTGCAAGCTTCTGTACTTCTTTTAATGTCCTGGGCTCTTCTATTTTCTGGATGGCCGAGATCTGAGAAGGGTCGGTCTCAATGCCTCGGCACGTGACAAGATAGCCCAGGAATTTCCCCGAGCTGACTCCGATGGCACATTTGGAGGCATTGAGACGAACCTTGTACATCTTCAGAATATCAAATATCTTCTGCAGATCTGTCAAGTGACTCTCTTCAGCCTTGATTTTGATGACCATATCATCAATGTAGGCTTCCATAGTGTCGTCGAGATGAGAGTTGAACATTTTAGTGATCATTCTCTAGTAGGTTGCTCCGGCATTCTTGAGGCCTGTTGGTGGTAAGCCTTTCTAGCGGTGGTTCCCAGTTCTAAGCGGTGGAGATGAGTGGCTGGACCTAGCTACAAAAGAGAGAAACGTTAGGCTATCAGCGGATGTCGTCGGTGGACCCTCCGTTGGCAAAGTCAGCAAGCGATTTTGTAGAGAGAGAAAGCAAATTGACAGAGCTTGGGCTAGAGTGAGAAGGTCTACCTCTGCATTGAATGATCCTCTCTATTTATAGGACATCGGAGAGTGGGAGACACGCACTTCGGCGCGGGTGTGACGCTGTGCTGCGTCATGGGGCAGTGCGCCTGTCCCACCTGTGCATCTGAGCGTGTGGCCGACCGGTCGGCTCCGACAATGTCAGGCGGCGGCGCCTGACAGCATTGGGCGACAGAAAAGCTGACGAAGCTTGCTTGACATGCTGCGGGAATCAAGGAAAAGCTGATTCTGTGTCAGGCGTGTGTCTGCCCTGTGCGCAAAACCCGGAATGCTGTCTCTGAGGGAATCTTTGCATCAAACGATGTATTTGTTCTGTCTGGCCGAAGTGACATGCTTCGGCATAGCTGGCTGTTGACCGGGTCTTCCCTGGGCAATGTACCTTCTGCACATAAGTGACCCTGAGGGAACTTTAGTCGGCCCTTCATATGTTCGGTCGCATGATCTTGCTTTCTTGTTGTGTCGGCTAGGTACCTCCTCTGGGCTATGAGTCTTCTGGCCGAAGAGAGCCCCAGGGGGCCCCTGACGCCGGCAATGCATTTATCTGTCGTCTAAGAGGTGGCATGTGTTGCGGTCCTCACGGCAGAGGTCATGGCTCCGGCCTCTTCTTAGTTCGGTCGCCAACAATAGCCCCTCAACCCCTTTGGCCAGGCATTTTGGCCGAAGCGGGGTTGACTCGGTGCCGGTTGGTTGTACAGATGTCGAAGCAAAGGAGCGTCGGACCACCGGATTGTCTTGGAACTCGGACCTCTGACAGCATTAATGAACCGTCACTTTGAATGCGCTGAAGTGTCGCTCTCTGGGATGCTGGCGCGTCTGTCATGACATCATGTCGACAGCTGTCGCCTCGCTGGCCTGCATGCGCCAGAAGTGGCGGTTGTTCCGTCCATGTAGCGCGCTCCGGTTGGTTGGCTCTGTGGCAGATGGGACAACGTGCGCACGTGTTTAATGTTTTGCTGCACTGGCACAATTCTCGAGGCGGCGTAATGATTGTAGGAGCGGGGTGACCGGCTAAGGCAGTTCGTCCAGTCACCCGGTTTGAACTCCAGGTCACTCCCTATAAAAGGGACACTTAGGATTCCTGCAGAACTCCGTTTGCTCCAGCATCCTCTCTCTCCTCTGGTGATTTCTGGCCACCATGCAGAGTACCTCCGGCCACCGTGCAATCTCTTCCCACCGCGCATTTCTCAGCCTTCCAGCTACCTTCTTCTTCCCAGGTGACCGTCTGACCTTCCTCTCTTCAAGATTCTTACTTTATTTTTTGATTTTCAGTCGTTTTTGCGACTTTTCAGGGTGAGGGTTCATCTTGTCAGCCATTGTTGTGGCCTGGAAGCTTCCTGCAAGTTTCTGGGCTGTAAGGTTGAAGATGAATGCTCAACTTGTTCTTGACCGAGCCGGACTGGCCTTGGCTGTTGGTTGAAGGCCAAGCCAATGGTTTCCCTGTGCTTAACCGCGCAGGTTGATATCGGACCAACTAACGGTGCCCTATTGTTTGTGTTCTTTTCAGATCCAACTATGGCGCCGAAGAGACGGTCCGAGAAGTTCAGGCAGTACCTGGACACTCCAGAAGAGCTCCGTCACTTCAGGGAGGAGTTTGAGATTCCGGCCGACGTGAATATATTGCTAGCCCCTGTCGGCTACAAATAGGCGGGACCGAACTACGTTCTCATGCCCATCGTCGCTGTTGTTGAGGGGGGAGTCTGGTTCCCCTTCCAACCTATGCTCACTCACTTCTTCGGCGAGCTCAGCCTCACACCGTTCCAAGTAACGGTGAACGTGTTCAGAATTTTGATGGGGTTGGCAAAGCTAAATGAGACCCTTCTACAGTCAGACCGACTAACCTTCGGGGACATCTTCGGCTGCTACTACGTTGGCTTCAACAAGAAGTCCAGAAAATATTACCTGGGCAGGAGACCTGGCCAGTCCGGCCTGATTTCCGGCTTGCCAGACTCCGACAAATACGCCGAGGATATGATGATCATCTCCGGCAATTTCTTCGTCCCACTCGTTGGTGGTGTGAACATGGTGTTTACCGTACCGTTTCGAGAGGGTGTCCCCGGTAAGCTTTGTCACTTCGGCTGAAGTCGCTTCTTTTCTCAGATTTTCTAACCATCTGTTATCTTTGTTGCAGACCTTGCGAAACTCAGTAATTTAAAAGCCCAGGCCGACGCCGACAGGGTTAAGAAATTTTCTGAACTCCCCAAGGAACGACGCTCGGAACCGACGCTGCTGGAGTATATGTTGACATATACCCACACTCTTCATCCCCGACCAACTCCAACCGAGGCGTCTACCAGGCATTCAGTCGAGCCTTCCGCCGCACAGTTATCCGAGGAGGATATGGGGCCCAAAAGAATCATCGATCTTGAGGACGAATTTATGGGCGGGAGACTGAGGCATGGATGCTGAGCCCTTGGTGACAATCTTGAAGGAGCCGCCAGCTGGCCTCCGAGCAGGCGATATCCTGGCCGGGCTAGGAAAGACTCGGGGGCAGAAGAAGGCCCGGCTGTCTGAGGACGTACCGGCTACCGAGCACTCTGCAGCTGCCGCAGAGAAGGCTGCCATACCTGATCCCGCGATCGTCGAGACGGTGGGATCTTCCCAGAGGGAGGTGCAGTTGTGGGAGCCGAAGCTCTCTTTTGAGGGCACTGCTGCCGAAGAGGGTGACACGTTGTCGGACCGCCCCGGCGTGGCAATGGCATTGCTTCAGGCCTTCACCCTGACGAAGGAGATGGAGCACCTTCTAAAAGTGCCCCGGACCTGCTTCCGGAGGATGATGTACTACAACGCCAAGGTAAGCACTTGACTGCTTTTTCATTTGGTCTTTCGCTTCGGTATAGTTTCAATAACTTGATTCTTTGCAGATGATGGCTGTCGGCGCCTGCGTGGACCGACGCATTCCTGATCTCCAGACTGCTCGCCAGGAGGCAGAGAAGGAGGCCGAGGAGAGCCAGAAGAAGATTGCAGAGGCAGAGAGCTCCATAGTCGAGCTTAAGAATAAGGCCATGGGTCTGGAGACGACGGTTGAGATCAACGTGGCCCCCAACAAGGCCGAAGGGCATGACTCGTTAACAGAATAAACCCCAAGGAGTGATGAATGTCATCTTCTCCTGGTCCGGACCGAACATCGCGATTTGGTGATACCCTCGGTAGGCATCCATAGAGCTCATTCTGGGATGTCCGGCCATTGAATCGACCAGTTGATCAATCCTGGGAACTGGAAAGTTGTCTTTGGGGCAAGCTTCATTGAGGTTAGTGTAATCAACACAACCCCTCCACTTGCTGGTCTTCTTCTTGACCACCACCGTGTTGGCCAACCAGGTGGGATAGTGTACTTCTCGGATCGCTTGCGCCTCGGTCAGACGATCAACTTCCTCTATGACGGCATCGGCATGAGCAGCAGCCGATCGCCGCGCTTTCTGAACAATGGGCCGGCACTCAGGCTGGACGTTGAGGTGATGGATGATAAACTTCAGATCCACGCCTGGCATCTCGTGTGGTGTCCATGCAAATACTTTAATATTACGCTTCAAGAAGCTGATCATGGCCTCCTCGTCTGCTTCGGTCATTTAAGAACCGATAAGAAAGAAGCGCTCCGGATCATCGGCGCTCAGAGGGACGGTGTCAAGGTCCTCAATGGATTTTTCCGAGGCACTTGAACCGACATCCTCCAGCACAAGTTGATCTGGAACCTCCACCCAGTGGACTTGCTCAGGGGTAACCTTCCCTTTGACAACAACGATGTAGCACTACTTCGTCGAGGTTTGGTCTCCCCTAAGCTCCTCCACACCTCTTCTGCCAATAAATTTGATAACTTAGTGGTATATTGAAGCGACTCCCTTTATGCTATGAACCCAGGTTCGGCCCAGAATAGCGTTATAGGATGATGGGAAGTCGACCACCACAAATTCCACCTTGGTAGTGACCGAGCCGATAGTCACTGGGATAAGGATTTTGTCGAGCAGCCACACAGAAGCCGCATTGAATCCTACCAATGGCACGTCGGTCGGTAGAAGGTCTTATGCTTTGTACCCCATTTTCTTGAACATGGAATAGTACATGATGTATGTCGAACTGCTGAGGTCAATGAGGACCCTTTGGACCTGGCAGTCGGTAACTTGTAGGGTGATGACTAGCGCGTCATCGTGAGGGTGCTGAACCCTTTCTGAATCTCTATCTGAGAAGGTTATGGAATACATGGAGTCCGGCTTCGGCATCTTCGGCATAGGATGGACGGCAAGGATCCCCTTTGCCTCAATCTGTTGGAGCTCTGACCGAAGATACTCCTCTCGTCGGTGATCCACCATCCCGTTGATCACATTGATGATTTGTAGGGTCGGCTTGGGGTCCTCCTTCGGTACAGCAGTGGCCGTCTTTTCCGTGTCAATGAACTCCCCAAGGTGACCAGCAGCGACCAACTCCTCCAGAAAGTCCTTGTAGGCTTGGCAATTGGTTGTCCGATGACCCTTCTCCTTGTGATAGGAGCACCTGAACTTGTCGTTGCCGCCTCTCTGAGCTTCCAAACGCTTCTCCGGCCATCTGAAGTTCGGGTCCTTTTCGATTTTGCGAAGGAGCATAAAAGTTGGCTGCTTGAAGACAGTGGTGTGGGCCACAAATTCGTACGGCTTGTACGTCCGAGGCTCGCTAGGTTGGATAGTGTTGGTCTCCTTCCTTCTGACCACACTGTTGTTGTTGTTGGATCCGTGGCCGGAGCGCTGATCGGCCTTGCTCCTATCCTCCTTAGCCTCTTCGAGTTTTGCGTGGAGCTCAATCCTAGCAATGAGCTCATTTATGGTGGCCGGAAGGAACAACATCAAATCTTCGCACTCCCGGCTGGAGTGGTCCATGTCGAGTTTGAATGATGTCACCGCAATTTTTTGATCGCATTCTTCAATCTCGTTGTTGAGGTCCCAATACCAGGCTGCGTATTGGCGCAGAGATTTTGACATCGCTCGCCGAAGGCCGATGAGGGAATCAACCTCTTTCTTCACCCCTAGTGCTAGTAATGAACCGAGCCAGAAAGGCCGTTGATAAGTCTCTCCATAAAGAGATGGACCCTGTCGGCAGTCGGTCAAACCAGAGCAACCCAACCTCACCTAGGCTGGATAAAAACGACTTGCACATCAAGGCATCCTCCTCCAAATATAGGGACATCATTTCTGGAGAGAATGGAGTGTATGGGACTCTATCCTATCGGCACGGCTCATAGGTCCGAGCTGGCAGGACCTCCCTTCTTCTCCTCTAGGTGACCTCCTACTCAGAATGGGGTGCCTGGCTCTCTCCGTGCCCATTGTGCCTTTGGTACCAGAGGGGTGACAGTTCCCGAGCCGGGTGAGGTCTCTGGGCTTTTGGAACTGCGTGTGGATCGAGACGGTCGAAGACAGGTGGCTGATGACTAGAGACCAAACGTTCGTCCCTATGCCGGGGAGGCGAGACTCAGCGCCTAACGCGACGGTCCTCGTTAACCCTCTGCCGGGCAGGGAATTATTCTACCCTTTCCCCTAGTCTGTTCAAAGCAGAGGGCCTGGTTTGCTCAGACCTGCTCCTGCTCTGGGAAGGCTCCTGGTACTCTTGTCCATCTTCCTAGGAATGGCTCGGTGCAGGTGCCTCCTTACTCTTCTCAGTGTCCTTCCTCAGGTGGGTCATTTCGCGGATGAGGGCATCAATCTGGTGATCCCTTCGGCCCAGATCACCTTCCAGCTGACGGATGTACTGCCTAGTGGTAAGCTTGGCCGGAGGGTCAGGGTATTTACTGGTGCGGTAGCTGGCGTCGTCGGTGCGAATGCATTTAGGGGTTCGGAGAGCAGAGTCCCCTGCCCTAGCAACTTCCTTTCCCTTGTTCCTTCGGCCATCAGACTGGTTATCCTTGGAGTTTCGGTCTTTGGAAGTCATCTTCAAGCTGCAACAGAGATTTGAGTGTTTGAGAAAGGTCTCTCCAGGGAAGTCGCCAATTGTTGGGGGGTAATACTTTCTAGCGATGGTTCCCGATTGCTAGCGGTGAAGATGAGGCTGAGCTTGGCTCCAAAGAAGGAAACGTTAGGCTACCGGCGAATGTCGTCGGTGGACCCTTCGATGGCTAAGTCAGCAAGGGATTTGTAGAGAGAGAAAGTAGATGGGCAGAACTTGGGCTAGAGTAAGAAGATGTACCTCTGCATTGAATACTCCTCTCTATTTATAGAACCATCGGAGAGTGAGGGACACGCGCTTCGGCACGAATGTGCTACTTGTGCTGCATCATGGGGTGCTAATAGGATTTTCCCAGTCGTTGATTAACGGAAAAACCCTTAGTTAGACATTAATAATTTATAAACACGAAAATAAACACTCTACAAGTAAAGTGGATAAGTCTGAGGTCGGTCCACAGGAAAATGTCGGAATCGAAGAATTTGCTTTGTAAAGAAGGTTTGATTTGAAAGTAGAAGCGGTAGAACGCTAGCCTTTGTTTTTAAATAGAAAGCTTAATGAAACTAATGCATGCAAGGAAAAGATTAAAATTAATTAAACTAAGCGGAATGGTAATAGGGATTCTAACACCTCACCTAGGCCAATGTAGACTACTCCAATTCTATGACTACACAAGTGATGGATCACGACCTAGGACCTCACCCAGAAGATTTAGCTATCAAGCATATGCCATAGGGTCAAGAGATGGTACAGGAGCGAGAATTCAGTTCTACTAGACAATTCATCGAACACCTAGAGTGACATAGCTACAAGCATGGGCCGTGCCAAGGTTCATTGTCAACGGCCCATCAAATAGGTTAACAACCCTAAGCTAAGATCTAAAGCGAGAACCACGTGCTCCTTACTCCTACGCAACCTCAAGATCATAATTCACTAAGGATTAAGTGGTTTCAAGGGGAAATCACTCATTGGGGAATTTTGTCGAACACATAGCGGGACATCGCACCAAGCATGGATTGTGCCAATGTTATTGTCTACAACCCATCAAGGTGATTAACACCACTATGTTTAGACCATAGGAATGAGTTCAATATACCCTAACCACTACAAATCAAGCCTAAAAACATGGATGCAATCAAACACAAGTCGAGGCCAGGGTGCTATCCACCCCATGGCCAATTCAAGAGGGTTAGCTCCTCATTAAACTACACACAAGCATAAAACACAAGAAAACACAAACATTAAAATTGGAACACAAATTTATTAATACACAAGACATGAAATAAAATACATAAATGGAGAGAGGGAGGAGAGCGTTACATCGTCAAAGCTCGACATTTCCTCCGAAACCCCATGGAAGACCCTCAAATGAGGAGGAAGAAGAAGGGGGAAGAGAGAGAGGCTCTCAACCCTCAAGAACCCTAAAAAAATACTCCCAAAATATTACATAATCCTCAAATTCGGACTACAATTGATATATATACTCCCCCTACCAATTATTTACAAAAATGCCATTAATGAGCCATTTTTTGCAGTTCTGCACAGGAGGAACCGGTTCTCTTTTAAAGAGAACCGGTTCTCTTTTCTTATTCAAACCTTCTGCTGAAAGAGAACCGGTTCTCTTTAAAGAGAACCGGTCTCTTTTTGACAGTTTGGTATATTTTTGCATCTTTTTGCTAGCTTTCCAACGCCATATTATATAGGGCAATCGGAGCTATTTTGAAGAAGTTATGCCCGTTTTACGACGGGGAGTGCAACCATGACATTGTTCAGTTGTTTTCTTCTTGATTTTCCGGAAATTTGAGATCATCTTCCGGAAATTGGCACTTTGGTGCTCTTTGATGCTCTTGACTTCAAATCATGGCTTGGATTGGTATCGGGGACTTCCGGACTCCTCCGGGGAATCCAAATAGCTTGTACAAACAACAAAAAGTAGAAAAACGAGATTAAATGCATATGTACAAAAATGAACTAAATAGTAAACAACTAATAATGAAAACTAATTAAAAGGAGATAGATTGGCACATAAAAACTACATTATTATGTGCTAATCACACTCCCAACTTATCGTTTGCTAGTCCCGAGCAAACTCACACTACGACTCGATCTAACTAACAATGTAAAAAGTTAGGGATAGGTCCTTTGAACCCCCGGGCAGCCCCGGTAGGCCGAGTAAGGTCTCGCGAGGGTTTTTAGCAATGAACTACCCACAAAATAAAGTGAACTACTTTTACATGGAAAACTAATCATGCAAGCTAAAAACTCAAAAACAAAAGAAAAGAAAGTGGATCCTTAAAAAGAAATGCGGGCAAACTAAGTTTACAATGCTAGCAAGTGAAAAAAATAAGTCATGGCACCAAATTCTAACGTGTACGTGCAAGGTCTTTTGTCGCAAGTGAGACACAACCCAAAAGTCTATCCGGACCGAGTCTCGACTTCAATTCTTACCGTGCCATGCACTCAACAAAATAAGACATTCGAAACATGGGTGCATACTCAAACTCTCATATGTGCGGGCGGAAGATATAAATATGTGAAAAACAAGACATCCTGCACATTGTGACACGAAAGAAGCTCTATATAAGTGGATGTGATCTCATGACTAGAATTGCATAGCAAAGGGAACATGTGGTCTACATCGACATGCACAAATGATTGTCGGCTTATAGGATCAAATAGGACTTCCCGGTTATAACTTTAAGGTAAGGAGTGTATCGGATACGTATCGGATATGTGTCGGGTACGTATCAGGCTAAGGACTTTCTTTGGAGCTTGAGAATAGGCATATACAAATGATAAGAGGACAAATCATTAAACGAGGCCCTCGTCAACCAATATACACCTCCAAATCGTTACTTTTCAACTACACCATATTCAATTTTTTTCAAATTTTCCTCAACCTCCAACACATTCTACAACAATGAAAAACAATGTGTTTCTTCTTTACAAATGATTAGGTGACTCCCCCCAACTTGTTTGATTTTCCAACTTGTGGAAATTTCATGATTTTTCTAAGAGGAAAGTACACCACAATGAAGTATAAACATAAGCCACCTTATGACTCCGAAATACATCTAGAACATGATCTTTTTACCATTCTCAAAGCAAATTGTGGGGACCAGATTCTGTCGGCGTGCTCTGTTGAATTGCTAGGCCTTCGGCTCCTGGAAGTTGGCTGAACCCGGAGGCTGGTGTGGTCCCTGCAAACAAGTAAAAGGGGTCCTGCAACACAAGGGTGAGTGCCCGCCGGTGGGGTTTTAACCAACGGGGCCTCCGATGCTTAAATTAGAAACGGACGAAGATGTTAAAGCACAAAACGGAGGAGGCCGGACAGTCAGCGGTCGGGGATCTCCAGTCAAGAAGAGGATCAGCCCCCTTGAACAGTACCCATAAGGGGTATTTATAAGGAAACGTTGGCTTAGGGCTCACGAATGGTGAGTGGGCCGCACGTCACGGGCCTCATGGTGGGCCTGGACGATTGATGGGTCGGGTTAAGTCGTACGGATGAGGGTACTACGGTGAATTCCCCACGACAGCGACAGGAGGGCAGGCCTCCGGACGCTCTGGACCGTTCGGTAACGAGTCGGGGACGGCGCCAAGGGCTGCCGATGGGTGCGATCCGAGTGCCAAGGGTCGGTCACAGTGTAGGCCCTTCGGTTTGGTTGGGCCGGCCAGGCCGACTCGTTGGTGTTTAGACTTATGTGATCCTTTTTCTTTTAAGGGCGTGGGTCCGGTTACCACAATAGCCCCTCAATCTTTCCCAAAGTTTTTGGAAAAGATTGACATCAGCCAGCCGGACGCCATGCCACCGGAGGTTGGTTACGTTAATTTCGCCGAACGTCATGCTTGACGTCACCTGACAAACGTCGGGCCGTGGATCAGATACGGCTGTTAGGGATCGCCACGTGTCAAAAACCGATTGGCGGGTCAAACTGACCGCCTCGGTACTTGTGCCGATTTATTTAATGCTAATACAGTTGTCTCGTACCTGGGGAAAACTTATAAATAGGCATGCAGAGAATGACTTTTGGTGCCCTTACTCATTGTGCGAGAAGTCTCCGGAGAGCTACATACCCTTCGGTAGTTGCACATCATTGTTAGCCATGGATCAGATAGTTACTCTGTCATCCTCCTCTTCGCATCCCGATTCCAATTCCTTATTCCGGCCAACTCCCACAGAACTCTCTTCCGAAGCTGGCTCAAAGGAGTCGTCGCCGGCCAGGGATATAGCACCGGAAGGGTCATCTTTGAAGCGGCCTCTGGCAAATTGTCGGAGCAATATTGTTCGGCATTTCTCAGATGAAGCTGGACCTTCGCACGCTGCTGCGGGGGGAAGATCGGCTAAAGGGCTGATGAGGCCACGTAGAAGATCCGGTGACGAGGCTTGCCCTTACCTTCGATTCTTCCGTGGAGGGATCCATGAGTTTGAAGAGTTCTCCCGCTTGAATGAGATCCCGGATACAGTGATC
>NMUG010008943.1:0-11451 GCA_002855965.1 Monotropa hypopitys
AAATGGTATACTATTTTGGTTTGTGGAAAGGATCAAGAGAAGAGTTATGTGGTCATATCATAGAAAAATGTTGCCTTGAGAGGGTGACTTTCTAATGCACAACCATTCGGAATCTAACAATGTGATGGTGCACATGAGTAACACGTGTGGTAGAGTGCAAAATGATGTTACATGGTGTGTTGAAATGAATGAATCTCCACATAGCATGGTCACACAAAACAATGAATTCTCAACCACACACTACCAACACACCCACTATTCCATGCAAACAAAAACTAGCCGACACACAATGCCCGTGCATATTCATTTTTTTTTTCAAAAACTTCCAATGCCAAGATAAAACATTCCATTGCTCGAGTAACACATTGTTCAAGTAAGTGCTACCTCCCACCCCCAACTTGAATATTGGCATGTCCCGTGACGGAAAATGAAGTGAATTGGGAGGACTTACTTGGTTGGACAATGGTATTGAGCCATGACATCCATTCGGTATGGTGAATCTTCCTGTCTATAGAGTGATACAACAAAACTAGAAAAAGAAGTGAGATCATATAATATAAAGATGTAATGGTTGTGAATAATTTTTGCGTTCAGGGTAGATCACTACTCAACAGGCTACGTTCTTCGTTTTTCGGAGTAACGCCCAATCGAATTTCATGACAATCCCTACTAGACTAGATCCGTTCGAGCACGGACGGACACTAGAGGTATCTCATCCTCCATGGATTTAACGTCTCCTAGACGCAAAGTCATTGTTTAAGTTCCCTCATTGGAACTTGGCTCGTCCACATAGATAGGGTCGACCAATTCCTCCACAACTTCCTCTACGGGAAAATTTTCCAGGAAAGGTTTAAGTCGCTGCCCGTTTACTTTGAAGATTTCATTGTTCATGGGGTTGCGAACTTCAATGGCTCCGTGTGGGTATATTTTATGGACGTAGTACGGTCCAACCCAACGTGATCTCAACTTGCCCGGAAACAAGTGTAACCGGGAATTGTATAAGAGAACTTTTTGACCGACCACAAAGTGCTTCCTTTGGATATTTTTGTCATGGAAGTCTTTCACCTTGGTCTTATTGATTTCAGAGTTTTGATATGCATCTTTTCGGATTTCTTCAAGTTCATTTATTTGGAGTTTCCTGTGCACTCCGGCTTCGGGTAGTCTAAAGTTCATTGCTTTTATAGCCCAATAGGCTCGATGCTCCCACTCCACCGGAAGGTGGCACACTTTTCCATAAACCAACCGGTAGGGTGAAGCATCCAAAACGGTCTTGTACGCCGTCCGGTATGCCCAAAGAGCATCCGGTAAACGCAAAGACCAATCTTTTCGATCCGGGTTTACGGTTTTCTCTAGAATGTGCTTGATTTCACGGTTAGCCAATTCGGCTTGACCGTTTGTCTGAGGACGGTAGGCCGTGGAGACCTTGTGGGTGATTGAGTACTTCTTCATCAATGATGCCACCACTCGATTACAGAAGTGTGTCCCTTGGTCGCTGATAATGGCACGAGGCATGCCGAAACGGGACAATACATTCTCTTTGAGAAATGAAATAACCACCTTGTGGTCGTTGGTTCGAGTGGCGACGGCCTCCACCCATTTCGAGACATAGTCCACTGCTAACAATATGTAAGAGTATCCACGGGAAACGGGGAAGGGGCCCATAAAGTCAATCCCCCAACAATCGAAGATCTCGATAGTTAGGATGGGGGATAATGGCATCATGTTTCGCCGAGTGACCCCGCCGAGTTGTTGGCAGCGATCACACGCGCGACAGTGAGTATAAGCATCCTTGAAGAGTGTTGGCCAGTAAAATCTGCATTGCAAGACCTTGGCCGCTGTTTTTTTCGCTGAAAAATGCCCCCCGCACGCTTCGGAGTGGCAGAAAACAAGGATAGCGAATTGGTCCACATCGGGGACACAACGTCGAATGATTTGGTCCGCACAGTATTTAAAAAGATAAGGATCATCGAATGCGAAGTTCTTCACCTCAAATAAGAATCGCCGAGTGTCCTGGGAAGTCCAATATTCGGGTAGCTTACCCGTAACAAGGTAGTTCACGATATCTGCGTACCAAGGTGTCGAGGACACCACAAAGAGCTGTTCATCCGGGAAGGTTTCAGAAATGGGTGGTGAAGAGTGATCATTGAACTCGAGGCGCGAAAGGTGATCGGCCACAACGTTCTCAACACCCTTTTTATCCCGAATGATTATATCAAACTCCTGTAGAAGGAGAATCCATCGTATCAAACGCGCCTTTGCGTCTTGCTTAGACATGAGATATTTTAGAGCTGCGTGGTCGGTGAAGACCACAATCGGTGAACCGATCAAGTAGGCACGGAACTTCTCCAAGGCAAACACCACTGCAAGTAGCTCCTTTTCGGTTGTAGTATAGTGGTAAGTATTCCTGCCTGTCACGCAGGTGACCCGGGTTCGATCCCCGGCAACGGTGCCATTTTGCTAGCGCGATTCCCGTGTCGTCGGAAGTAGACGGGAATCGGTGAACTAGGCAAACAATAATTTATAAAAACACGAAAGTACTACTCTAGCTAGTAGAGTGGCAAGATCGAGGTCGAACCACAGAGAGTTGACGGAGTCTAGGTAATTTGCAAAGAGATGATATTTGGTTTTGCCGAATGTTTGCGGAAAGACGCAACCCTTTAATTGGTTTTGAATTTCGAATAAAGAACTAAGACTTAAACTAAACGAATGAAATTTATACTAAATAGGTGGAATGGTCATAGAGGTAACTAGCACTTAACTTAGTATAGACATGACTTCACGGAAGTCAAAAGATTAATAGTTGAGTGAGTTCCAGGCGACTTGGTCCAATGGTGCATTTTATCAAGCACTTGGCGGGACATAGCAACAAGCATTGCATGTACCACGTTAATGGAGACACACAATCAAGGTGGTAACACCACCAAGCCAAGACCGAATGAATGAACACAAGGGGCCCTAAACTACTCACATGGAAGTATTAATCCTGGTGAAGCCGGGACTATCCTAAGTCAAGTAGTGCTAGTCACTCCATGACCACACCTAGGAGGCTACCCCTCCATAACACTACAAACCATAATTGAAATGTAAATAACATAAATTAATAAAACACAACACGTGAAATAAAGTGCAGATATGGAAAGAGAATAAGAAAAACTACAACATTCATGAAGAAAAGACTTACAAATTTGCCATGGAAATACTAGAAATTGGAGAGAGAAGGTGGGGGAGGTAGAGAAAAGCTCTCCCCTCATAAGGACTTAAACAAATGTAAAATAATGAAAAGCTGTCAATAATTATTTTACAACTTAATATTTATACTCCTGGATGTTTCGGACAAAAATACCCCTAAAAATAAGATCAAAACTATCTAAGACTGGGTTTGCATCGGTGCAAAAGTGAGCTGCACCGGTGCAAGGTTGGAACAGAACTGTCTTGGAGTGGTTGTGCACCGATGCACTTTGTTGGAGCACTGTAGCTGTACGTGAATGTCAATGGCAACCCTTCCATCTTCCTCACTTAATTGCAAACTCCTGAATCTCGAATCAACAACAGCAATTAATTTCTTGGAACTCAAATCCATGCCCACATCGTGAATTGGATCAGAAACACATCCCTTGAGTGAAATGGAATTGGAACATCACTGTATCAATACGCATACATGGTGTATCTATCCCCATCTTCAATTGAAAACCCCAATTCGAAAATAAACTCTGCGCGAAATACCATTAATAACTCCATTTCTGTATCTATCATCTTCAATGCAAATCAATGGAACTGTAGCACTACGTAGACCCAGTTTGTGGCAAACCCAATTCGTAAATTAATTGAACACAAAGCCCAAATCGCAATCGGAGAAGAAGACCCATCCTGAACATCTTCTGCGAACATCTGCAAATTTCATCTTCTTCCACGTGAACCATGATCGGGAAATTCTCCTGCGTAAATACAATGGAATGAAACCCCATTGAAGTGTACTGTAGCTCCTGGAAAACCCACTTGCGTATTGTATCATGTTCAACATGGCAACCCCCTAAATCGAACTCAGCATTTGTAAACCCACGGGAATGGTACTGTAGCAGTTCGTTGGAACCCAAAATAGAACCTCTGTGAAATTCATCAATGGGCTATTCATCTTCCTGTGTGTAATTACTGTATGTAACATTTGCAAATCTCCATGGCAGATGGAGAGAAAACCGAGCACAGAATGGGGAAGAACCCTGCACGACTTTCGTGAACCCCAAAATCGAATTAATTGAAACCCCAATTGCAAAATTGAACCATTGCAAAACATTGTTCACGCGTGATACACAACTCGGGCCCAGCGTAGAACCCCAAAATCGAATCTGTGAACAAACCATTGCATCAAACTCATTGTGAATTCCTTTGGAACCGAGCTCTGCGTGAAACAGTCATGGGGTGAAACCCAGATCGCGAACTGATTTATGCGTGAACTTGAATCTATCGCAAACCCATAGATCAAACTTCAATCTCCTGCGTGTAATGATTTAATCCTTGGCTTCAATCTGGAAACAAATCGCCATGAAGATGTTTGTAGCTTTTGTGTTGGGGAAGACGGGCCTGCACCGGTGCAAGGTCATTGTGCATCGGTGCACCTGTTGTTGAATTATCTGAATCGATGCACAACCAATGTAAAAATCCACTGATCAAAAATTCTTCCAATCTACACTGGTTCATCAATAATGTGCATCGGTGCACCTGTATGAAATTGGTTCAACCGGTGCATAATCAATGTACACAGACACTGACTTTCTTTGAAAAACTTGCATCGATGCAAGATGCAACCAATTCAATGCAAGTGGAAGAATTGATTCCCTGCCTTTAGAACTTGCTCCAAACTCAACTTTAGTCATAGAATTGGACTGTATGAACCAAAATCACTTCAAACTTCCATCAGTCCAGATTGCAAGTACCATTCAGCATCGAGTATGAACGTCCAAACTATCGAGGATCGCCACGAACAATGGAATTGTATCCGGAAACGTCTAAAAAGTACCAAAATGACCTGTACAAGTAGCGACGACTCCAAAACAACATTAAACTAAATTTGTACTAAACAAGTGAAGTATAACACAAACTAAGCAATAAAAGTAAAGTATAAAGGCACTCAAAACAGCAGTTTTGAGTGCCGATCACATCAACCGTGCAGTCTGCAAGAACATAAAGTTCCCAAAATGTGTAGTTCACTACCACGTCTAATAGTGTTGCCTGCAAGAATATAAAGTTCCCAAAATGTATAGTTCACTACCACGTCTAATTGTGTAGTCTGCAAGAATATAAAGTTCCCAAAATCCTTTTCATGATATATAGTATGCATATATCCCCATACTCATCTCCCTCCCAACAAGTGTAACATATGTAAAACATGTGATAAAGGATGATTTCTAACACTTTGCACAAAGGAAGATAATAAGTTAAAAACTTGCAAAGTACTTGCAAAATACCATAAACATACACTCACAATATGTTTATGAGTTATTCCCTTTATTCGGGTCCGGGAACAAACAATCCTCCACAATCTTCCTTGTCAAAATATGAATAAGAAATCAGTCCAAGATTCCATGAATTCAATTCAAACTTATCAATACATGAAATGAAGGATTTAAGTACTACGTCCCATTGTTCTTATACAAAACCCCTTTATTGTTCCCATTTCATGTGATATACTATCAATTTGTAGATTCCCATGTGTATATATACTAAATCTGTTCTTAGATTCAAAGATTATCAAACTCTACAAAGATTTCCATGTATATATATACTCTATGTTCATATAGGAGTCAAACACAATATTAATCCATGTTTTCTTTCCACAAAAACTCCATAACCTTCATCTATGAACTTCATCTCATCCATTATAAATAAGATTACAGAAAATAGAACTTGAGAGGCTGAAGAAATGCAGTACTTACCAAGTGGTGCAAGGGTTATACAAGCAAAACCCAAGATCTCTCTCTCCAAGGTCAACAATGGAGTTTTCTCCTTCTTCTCCAACTTTCTCTCTCTCTCTCTCTCTCCCTCTCTCTTTTTCTCTCTAGGCCTTCAAGAACATTTGGATATGATAGGGAATGTTTTGTAACTTCCATAAAATGTTTATGTACATATAAAACCGTTCCCACCTTTGATTTTAAATTTTTCCCAAAGTTAGAATTTTTGAAACTGCTGAATTTCATCCGGACGACACCCATTCTCGTCTGGACCACCAAGCTTCGTCCGGACGAACTTCATACATGGTCCGGACGATGCTACCAGAAGACATCACTGTTTGTCACAGTGCACTTTCGTCCAGACGACCTCTCCCTTCGTCCGGACGACGCCTCAGACTCAAATTTTGTATATTTTCTGCCATGCTCGTCCGGACGATACCATACCCGTGGTCCGGAAGAAGCTACCAGAATTTGCCCAATTCATCTCCAAAACACTCCAAACTCATCCAACACAATCTTTAACACTTCTATAACATTTTTAACACCTCAATAAGCATCCCATTACCATTTTCTCACCTTCCTAAGGTCCCAAATGAATTATAAATAAATTTTATGACATTTATATCCGTCTTTAAATGTCCAAACTCGATCCACAACCTCATTAAACATCCTACCTTGCTAAAATTAATAAGAAATGAAATTTTTATCTATTAATCAAGGTAACGGATGTTACACTTGCACTTCATATCCTCCGAACTAACCAAATCAGTAACAAACCTGGATAATGCTTGGAATTTGATAGAATAATGAGTCATAGTTATGGAGCCTTGCTCCAACCTCTCAAATTGCTCTCAGAGTTAATCTCGATAAGACTTTGGAAAACATTGGATCTCAAACATAGCCTCAAACTCCAACCACGTCATAGCACTAATAGGATATTGGGAAACCAATGGATTAAAGTCTCCAGATGCCCTCTGTGCATCTTGACGAGCTTCAATGATAGCAAACCAGCACTTATTTTCTTCACCAATGAACTGATACGAAGCAAAATAAACTCTCAAATGGTTCTCCTGGATCCTCAGCATGTCCAGGATCTTCTGAACTTCAGATAACCAATGATTAGATGCCAATGAATCCTCTTCCCCATTGAACTTGGAAGGATCCATACGGTGAAATTCTCTAAGGGCTTCAATAGCACGATAACCCTGAGTTTTCTTAGGAGAGACCACTCTACGACTTGCCTCAACCATGGCTGCAGCAATTTCTCACATGAACTGACTAGGAATAATTAGTCCCTTAGGAGCTGGCATAATAGGAGGAACCTCATCAGCAAAGTCACCATGTTGGCCTGTGACTTACTGGCTACTAGCATCAGGGATAGGGATTCATCGCATCCCCTTCCTAGACCCAAGGCTCTTTTGGGAGGCATAGCAACTATAGAGAAAGATAATATCAAATATCAACCATAATTAAGACTTATAACCAACAACTGAGTAGAATAGACTGGAAACAACCACAACTATACGAATAAGAGATTCGCTTCTCAAGAATGAGGTAAGGATACACCAGACATTATCTATTGGAGTTAGACTCACAGGAATAGAGACACCAAGACAAGGGGTCCACTAGAGGATCAACATCACCCTAGAACACACCACTAGATTTAGAGAAAAGATCCCATTTACTTAATTCTTGTATAAATATAAGGGTCCACATGCAATGCATACACACTCCAAGCACGTCACATAAATGTAAATTTTTTAAAATAATGCACCCATTGATACTAAATGTCTCCCTAAAGGCCTAAGTTTTCGAACTAAAGCTCTAATACCAAGTTGTCCCACCCCGGACTTTCAAATCATATTTTTTGAAATAGAAAATATGACAATAAGGACAAGTAAAAGTAAACAACTACCCAATCCAAAAGTGCATAAATAAAAGGGGAAAGGGGAAATGTCACACGCAAGCAAGTAATGAGTTTAAGTTTACAAGTCCAACAAAATATTATCGTCCCGGGTAAATGAATTTAAATTAAAAGACTTAAATGAATAAAACAAGTATACCTAAGGATGTCATCCAATGCTCCGAGATCCAAGCTAGACGACCGGGTCAGTACCTAAAAATAGAAGGTTAGGCAACAGCCTAATAGAGATAACCTACACCCAAATATTTTCCAAGTTGGGAAAAAGGTGGAAATGTGAGAATTAAATAAGTATGCATGCGATGAGGACCAATTTTCATAGTTCAAAATCTTTTGCAATTCCTTTCCAAAAATCAATTTTCCAAAAGACTTATTGATTTTCTTCCAAAATACTCAACTTGATGAAATCAATGAGAATTATATTATTTCAAGTTCTCATCTCAACCTTGACAAAACAAGGGAGGTACAAACAGCTTTATTAAAGAATTTGTTAAGTTTCGGCTTGTTCTGCACTGGTCATCCATCAGCTAACTAATCATAAATTTCTCAGAATTCTCCTACATTATGAAGGGCTCCAGTCGACCCCCATTGCGCAATGTAGTGAGTATGAATCCACTCAGGGAACGAAATTCTCGTATGATAATATAGCCAACCAAACCTATCCTTCATGTTTTTGGTCAATTAAAACATTAATTCAATTGTTCATTAATTTCCAAGGATTAAGGCATCCATACCTCCTAATCACCATTAATGACCAAAACATGAATTTTCCAAAATTGATTTCCAATTTTACAAATTAAAGTATCAAGAAGGTCATAGGACCATTTTAAAACCATCAATTTCAACCTTCAACCCCTTAGATTTTTTTTTAAAAAATTATGGGTTTGGTAAATTAACTTAGGGATCTTGAAATTGAAGTCAAGGGTTGTCTATTAAGACCTATAGGAACATAAACCCTTAACCAATTTGAGATTATTTTGACACGCAATGTTGACTACGAAAATTTCCTCATCCTAACTTAATACGAGGCAGAAGAGAGAAAACCAACATAGGAGATACAAGGAGTAAGCAACTCTACCTCTTGAGATAATTTGATGAAATACTTACTAAACCCTAGATGAGGGATTCTTGAGAGATAGGCGAGATTTGCATGTCAATGCAGAGAGGATAAAGTTGTCTACGTGATTACTCCTTGGGTTTTCTTCAAAAACCCAACCAAAAACTCAAGATTGAAGAGAGAAGGGAGAGGATTTGAGAGTGGAAGAGAGTTAGGAGGTAGAGAGAGTTAGAAAATGAGTTCTGGATGAATTTTGGGTCCTTATATGCATATAGGTTAAGTTAAATGAGAGGGAAATGACTAAAATGCCCCTAAACAGATTCCCAAATTTTCAGACTGTGACCCCAGATACCGATATCTCGGAAATCCTAAATACCGATATCTGGGTCCTCTGGTGGACATCCCTCACTTGCCTCAGAAACCGATATCTTGAGAGAAGGTGGGCAAGATACCGCAGTGCAAGATACTAGTATCTTGGAAATCCAAGATACTGCAGTTTGAGATATCGATATCTTGGAAATCCAAGATACCGATATCTAGGCTCTCTGGTCCAGCACCAAGAGTAGGCCTCAAAAGTTCAATTGGAGTGTTTTGGACCTAATTTCTTTGTCCGAACTCTGATTTGAACGATTCAAGTTTCATTGGATTTGCAATTGAATTTCCTACAAAATTCTATGATAAACTGCATCCACAATTAAGAGAATATTTTGAGATTAAAATCAATCAAAATCCATAGAATAGAATTAAACTTCTAAATTCGATTCGATAAATTCTCAACCATTACAAGATGATTTGATGCATTTTTTGTATTTTCTTTCTTTGCATTTATTATAAAAAGCTACATTTTAATTTGTTTATTTTTTAATTAACTAGATTGGTGTTCATGCTTGCAATTAGCATATACAATTTGATAGAAAAATATTCCGTGTAGTTAATAGGCATTCAATATTAGATGTATTTTTATACTTCTTAGAAATATGGTTCCAAGTTACTCCATTTTTATGTACTACATTTGCATTTTTTATTTATTTTTATACACTAGCGATAACCCGTACTGATGATACTTGACTAATGACTTCAAATATGAGTCGTGGTTTCGGCACTGATGAGTGACACACAATATGCACTCCTCAATCCTTGCCTCAATCCCCCTTTAATCCTCTCATAGCCCATTTCAAAACCCTCTCTCTACCAGCAACAAGGTATCTCCCACGACGACAACTGTCTCCTTCCACACAAAGAGATCACCATCGATGACTATCTCCTTCCAACAGAGAGGTATAGGTTTCAAATAGGTAATACGTATTTCCAGATTTCGTACATGGGTAATTTGTATTTTGCATCGTGTCATTGGTACGAGCTATACCAAAAACACAGATCGAGTGTCATCACTCATTATGAGTGTCGAATGCACTACTAATACCCAAAATTTCATCGTACCCTTAGGTATTGTGTTTTGCTTTCTATTTTGTTACCCCGTGCCATCGACATGGGCTATACCAAAAACCCGAATCGAGTACTGTTGTGAGACCCGCATCTTAATTATGCATTAATTGCATTAATTAAAAATTGATTAAGAGAAACTAAATTTTTTTAGATAATTAGAGTAATTATTTAAGTTATTAATTGTAAGTTGAATTGGGAATTGAAAAAAAAAACGATCAAAATAAATTTTTGGAGCGATTAAAATTTGTGATGGGACGAAATTGAAATCATATATTAAAATAATGGCGTAAAAAGTCTAGAATGTAATTTATAATTTAAATTTAAATTTATAAAATTTGTGGGTGCATTATTGCAATTTAATTAAATTCTTAATTTTAAGTTATTAAATGTTTAATGTTATTTAGTAATTTTAAATAAAGAAAATTAAAAAAACAACGAAAATTGAGGGAGAGGCCACCTGCCCCCCAAATTGTGAACGTGTGCTGTAATGAAAAAGGGAGGGGGGATATGCTTGAAGTGAGGAAAAAGTTAAAACAGGGGTATAGATTTGTTAGATCAAAACACGGGTTTTAGAATACTAGTGAATTACCCGTGCCTGAAGGCACTTAACGTGGCTTCGATACTTGATCCGTGAAATCAATGCATAACACGTGCCTTCGGCACTACCAAAATACATAATTACGTTCTATATTACTTGGGGGTGCTGATGTGTGTACTATATGTGTGTCTTGGGGTGTACATATATGCATGCGTGTATTGATGTGTATATGTGTATTGATGTGTGTCTTGGTGCATGTGTATGTTGATGTGTGTTTTGATGTGTGTTTTTGTGTATTTGTGTGTATGTGTGTATTGATGTGTGCGTGTGTGTGTTTATGTGTGTGTGTTGAGTTGTGTGTTGATGTGTACTGATGTGTGTCTTGATATGTGTCTTTATGTATGTATATATTCTGATGTGTGCATATGTGTGCATGCTGATGTATGAAAGAGAGTGATGGAGCAATATAAATAAAAAATAAAAACATAAACAAAAAATATAAACATTTTTTTGTGTTTTTATAATTTCTTAAAATTTTAAAATC
>NMUG010008944.1:0-11450 GCA_002855965.1 Monotropa hypopitys
CAAAGTACCTAATTGCTCTATGTTGGGCCGTAATTCCCTTATTCCCTGAAAATTCCAAATACGACGAAACTACAACAATTTTTATTAGTAACATGCTTCGGGATAAACAAAAATATGAAGTTAAAGTATGAAAATAGGTACGTTACTGTACCTATCATCCATACCTAAATATGATTCGAAAAATTTCTCCCCTTCGTATGGTTAGGACTTGGTCTTTCCTAATTTATACTTAGGATTAAAACCAAAAATGGCTTGGAATTGATGTATCTCTCTTAGGCCGAACCGAATCCGGATCCCTAGAACCTTTTTTTAATTGCAAAGGTTCAAGTACTTTATTCACTTATTTGATTTCTCATGCAATTAGGATTTAATTCACAAATCAAACTTCCCAACAATTTTCCCTTTTACAAATTGAGTTAGAAAACCATTGTCTAAACTAATCAATTCTACGACATTGTCCATGTGGATCGACACTCGTACTTACCACTATTCTTCGGAATTAGTGTTAATTATTGAGTCTTATAAATGTATTTTTGGTTGCTAACGACGCGATCATCGTTCAAATCATAGAATTTTCAAAATTAGTGACACCTACCTATGGTCACTAATTACATTCCAAAGTCACGTTTTACGGTAATATCTATCTACAGGTTATCATTCAAAATTTCAAAAAAAAGGGCGACAATTGATAATATCTTTCTATGATTATTAATTAATTTCCTCCATATATTTACGATGCGATCCTATCACTCTGATCATTATTTTCAAAATCATGTTGTCAATAGCATCTTTCTAAGACTGTCCATTGAAATCGAATTTTTCAAAACATTGTAATATCTACCTATGATCATAATGTCCAAGTATCAAAATTTTTCGACGTCAACTTCCTATTGGTCATCCGAACGAAAATTTTCCAAAAAATGCGTTGTCACGAGTACGATCGTCAACCTACGAAAACTTCGGTGATATTTTCCTATAATTACCGTCAAGTCCCTAAAATTTCCAAAAAGTGACATCTTTCTGTAGATTGTCTGATAAAAGTTTTAAAACATGTTTTTTGCGATTCAAAACGTCTATTCACAAAAACTCCGGTATTACTTTCCTACAAGTATCGCTAAACGTCATACACCACGAATAACATCTTTCTACGGTTATTGTGCGAAAAACAACTTTGACATCTTCCTAAAGGTCATCCGTACAAAACTCTAGCGGCGTAATCTCACTAACGATCGCCCTAGTCGAGTTTAAAATAACATTTTCAAAATTTTCGCTACCACCCAAAGTGCGAGGAATTTACGAGCGGGCAGCATGACGGCTAGAACGCTAGCGATGTACGTTCGTTAAATATTAACAACAAGGCAGGTTTTCGAATAATTAGCGTATTTCCTAGTACAGGTATTCAAAATTACCGAAAGCAGGGAAGGAAAATAGTCGAATACTTACTTGTATGATCAGATCTATGTCCGCCGTAAGTGAATCGATCGAAGGATCAAGCATCGGGACGTCGTTGAATGAAATCCGAGTGAAGTCAGAGCTCTGTCAAGTCTCTCAGAACCTTCAGAAGCTTCAAAACAATGTGGAGGCTCACTGCCTTCGCGAGCAAATAAGTCAAAAACTTTAAATGATATCAGTCTCGAGCCACGCGCACATCTGGTCCCCAAGGGGGCAAGTTTTGGCATTTTTTGCAAATGGATAAGATCAGATCCGTATGCGACCGGTCGGTCCGAAACGCAACTTCGACGAGCCAGATCTGCGCCATCGGCAATTCCAAAAAATTTTCCGATTCCACCATCAGATGTCAAATTCCTCTGAGGAGCCAGGAAAAATTCGAAAGATCATTTAGTCTTTGTCTACCGCCGCTACGCAATGTACATAAAAGGGGGCAGCTGTTGATACCCAAATTTTGGCTCACCCCCCCCCCACAAAGTTCAGAGCAACACGGCATTTTTCAGGACCCGCATGCACATCCAGAATATTCCGACCTCTCGCGAATAACCCCGACGTCAGTCAAAAATCTTGAAACAGTCAAACCGCAACGGTAAAGGGTTGAGGAACATTTACCTATCTCAAAATTTTATTCCAATGCATCAATCCGGACAAATTCTAAAAGGACGCCATAGAAACCGCATTCGAATAGTCAAACGGACTGGCACAAGCAGAATTCTACACGAGCATCCGAAATTTTTCTTCTGAGGAGAATATCGAAGACAATCACATCATAGAGAACCCGGTATAAAAATTAACTTCATCCCATCCAGCACTAGAATTCAGTTAAGGATAAACATCAATATGGTTAGATTTCCATGCAGCGGTCAGCCGGCCTTGGAAATCAACGAATGTATTTTGCACGGACCTCATCTTCAAAATCTGACATTCCCTACGGAACGGATTTTCTGGGAGTCGAGCAGTCTAGGAGGTGCACCAACCGCTTCTCATTTCAGTCAGCATATCAGAGCCGTATTTCAGGGTTTTTCTGGAAAGTGTCCGAATCAAGCCCAGGATATTTGCTATATTCGTGATCCAACACAGCGATCATGAATATCAAATTTAAAATGTTAAAGTCAGAGTTCTCCGAGGGGACGGCAAAGCATAAACAGAAGCTTCGGACCAAGATCAGAACTCTGGGATACTTTTTCAATTTTAAATGTATTTTTTTAATTATATTTAATTTTCTGAACAAGATAAGCCCAACCCAGCCCAAGGAAGCTTCTTAAATATCTCCCATACACGTGGCAAGCAAGCCACGCGTTTGGGAAGATATTTCCGCAATGTCGCAACTATAGTTGCGACATTTTTCATTATATATACAAAACCTCAGAAACTGAAATCCGGACCAGAATAACCCATTCCAAGTTCATTTCAACCTCAGATACCAAAGCCTCCGGGCATTTTCTTTCAAATTCTGTCTATTTTTACACCGTAAATTACCGTTTTGTCTCGGTTATTCTTTGGAGACTCTTGGTAGTCTTCTAATCTATAGTTTGGCATTAGTCGATCGGTCTCGTCCGACACTATGCCTTATTATATTTTAAAGAAGTTATCTTTAGAAGTTGTCTCCCGGAATTGTACATATATAGCAATACAATTTACTTTTATTTGTTAAATACTTGTCTTTTATCGCTCTCAAAACCCATATCTGTTTAAAGAATTCGCCATTTTATATCTTTCTCCTCGTTAGAATTCGACACATGCTTGACTCTGCCGGCTCCGCTATCGCATACGAGAAGAACATAAAGACGTCTTCGCCCTAAAATACCATATCAATTATTGTCGTCTAGCTCGGAATATATCCAGCTCGGTTATATATATACTTGCCGTCTAGCTCGGACTATATCCATCTCAGTTATATATATATATATATATATAATATCCTATACCCCTGTCCATACATACATATTACAGCATAATCATTCTATCTCTCTTCAGCGATTAACTTTCGTTTTCCCCTAAAACACTTTCAAACAAAATTAAAATCCTGTATCCGTTGTCTGAAGTGAAAGCTTGCAGTAGCTGTTAGAAATGGATCGAAGGAATGCCTTGTGACTCGGATCATTTCCGAAGCACTCGATATCCCGGGAGGATTTTTCCCACACTTAAAAAGACAAGGAAAATAAATATCCCCTCCCCCGATTTTCAAAACCCAGTCGAAGCTCTATCCGATTGGTAAAAACGATCCTTCTTCCAAAGCCCGGTTAAAACATATTCCGGTAAATTTTCACAAAAAACATTTTTCTGGTCGAAGTTCTGTCCGACTGAAAAATACCAATACACTTTAAAAATAAAACCAAATTCCTCGATTCGTTGTCCGAAGTGAAATCTTGCAGTAGCTGTCGGAATCGGATCACTGGAATACCTTGTGACCCGGGTCATGCCGGTTCACTTGATATTCTTTGGAATTTTCTAAACCAAAAATATCTTATCTTTTTCAGAAAAATGGTCGAAGTTCTGTCCGACCTATTTAAAAGCATTCCATTTCCAAAACCCAGTCGAAGTTCTGTCCGATTGGTAAAAACAATTTTTCTTCCGAAAGCCCGGTTAAAACATATTCCGGCAATTTTACAACAAAAAATTTTTCCGGTCGAAGTTCTGTCCGACTGAAAAATACAAAAACACTTTAAAATTCAAAAACAAATTCCTCGATTCGATGTCCGAAGTAAAAGCTTGCAGTAGCTGTCGGAATCGGATCACTGGAATGCCTCGTGACTCGGGTCATGCCGGTTCACTTGATATTCTTTGGAATTTTCTAAACTAAAAATATCCCATCTTTTCTAAAAAACGGTCGAAGTCGTGTCCGACCTATTTAAAAATATTCCTATCAAAAATACAGTCGAAGCTCTGTCCAACTAAAAACCGTTTTCTCAAAACGCGGTCGGAATTCTGTCCAATCGTAGAAAAATATCTTTCAAGGATTTAGCCGAAGTTCTGTCCGGCTAAAATCCAAAATAGATTTCGAAGCACAGTCGAAGTTCCGTCCGACTGCCTAAAAATAAAAACGACTCTTTAGCCGAAGTTCCGTCCGGCTCGGAATAAATTTTCAAAACACAGTCGAAGTTCTGTCCGACTGTCGCAAATAAAATTAAATTAACAAAACAAAATCATTTTCAAAATATAGTCGGAATTCTGTCCGAGTGTAAAAAAATCATTTTTCGCCGAAGTTCCGTCCGGCTCAAAAATTCGTTTTCCAAAATACGTCGAAGTTCCGTCCGACTATTTCAAATAAAAGACATCTTCAAACGCGGTCGGAATTCTGTGTGACCGTAGAAAACCATTTTCGCCGAAGTTTCGTCCGGCTCAAAAATATCTTTTTTTATCAAAACCGGGTCAAAAGTCACCCGTATCCCTTTTAAAAATATCTCCTTTCCGAAACCGGGCCGAAATCTGCCCGTCAACAACTATTTCCAGGAGTCATTTTATTTCATTTATAAAATCAGTAATAATTCAACATTTCTCTTAGCCGAGGAAACAATCGATTTCGATTCGAAAAGAGATTTATTTCTAAAAAAGAAGTACCGAAAGGGCGAGTGAGGTGCCTAACACCTTCCTCATCCGTAATTTAATCCCCAAACTCGAATTTCTGGTTTTACAGATACCTTTCCAAAATCAAAAGACATTTTCCTAAAAAAATGACATCTTTTTATAACAAAATTCTGATGACTTGGTACACCACAGCTCAATACCAAGTGGCGACTCCGAAAATTCGAAATCGGCATACTCAGGCCGCCATCCATTTTCAAACAAACCCCATATTTTTAAATCAACTCCATCAGCGTATCTTTTTCCGTCCCGGAAAATGACTCCCGCGGATCGGGGGACGACGGAAGGACGAAAAAATTCCCTGGCGCGACAGCTCCAAAACATAAGACTAAATCATAAGATAACACTAATAAGAGCACTGAACAACTGAAAGGAATTATTTGCCTTGCTACTACGCAACTCCTATCACAAGACCTCGCTAAGATTTGCCCTGCAAGCCCTTCATTCCTCTTAGTGGACCGCTAACCCTGCTACCTAATTTTCAAGTACAACACAAGGAAACCAGAGTGTGAACATAATATTTTAACTTCCAGTTACAAGGCAAGTATGAAACTCAAACGCAAGTCAACAATACGATTCTTTTTAAAAAGTAAGTATACATCCCATACACAATCTCAAGTATAAAACCATAGCCGAAACTTCTTTGAAAAACTCATAGACCAGAGTTCCTTTTCACAATAAATTTGGTTGCATCCCATGCATGATTATTATACATATATATCTCTTGGCCGAAGCCCTTTTTCAAAAGATTGATTTGAGCATCACATGCCCTAAAAATAGCTATTGCTATAGGCAATAGTTCGTACGCCCCGCGCACATTTCTTTAGGGCATCCCCGATACCAATTGGACTTACGAAATCTGTCAATCAAGTAAACTTTTCTTTTGTACACCCCACGCACCAATTGGTCTTACGATAAACTGCCAATCAAATGGATTTTTGTACGCCCCACGCACCAATTGGCCTTACGAAAATGCCAATCAATTGGACTTACTAACTTGACAATATGCATACATATGTAATACTTCTCTTTTAAATGCCCAAAGTAAGGCCAACATGCATCTCTTACTACAAGTGTGCCATTTATAAAGAAAAGTACTTGAAACGTACAATTAAAATACCATGGTTCGTACACTCACTGAAACCTCTTAGAATGTAATTACCCTTACTTTACTGGGGCTTATCGTATTTGACAAAACTGTTCCTGTAAAACAATCCAACCAAATTAGTCCATAGAACTAAAAGTCGGCAAAAACATGTAAAATGACCAATATGAGTGACAAACACCCAATAACTTCAAATCCCACATCATGAATGCATATACTCGAACCATGATTTGAAACTAAGAACACACATGCAAGATCCCCATAGAGAAATTGAATCTAATCACAGTTACACTACCAATCCCACATGTTTTACAAGAAATTTCCAATTATATGACCCCACATGCAAATCTATGTAAATCTCACCATAACTTCTTAAATACATGCAATACTTTTAATGAAATCCATAGATCCATACATTGAGAACATCACACACACCCATGGGTTCACACACCAAGATCCCAAAATCAAGATATGAATTCAAGAGAAGAAGTCCAAAGAAAACTAAGTTATTCATGTAATCCTCTCAAGTATTCCATAGATATACTAACTATGAACACCACATATATACATGACATAGAACTCCAAATCCCTTAATAAAAACATAGATTTTGAAAGAAGGATTCAAAAATAACTAAACGATTAAGTCACTTACCGAATATAGTGATCAATATAGACCAAATCTACCACAAAACTGC
This sequence comes from Monotropa hypopitys, assembly GCA_002855965.1. NCBI lineage: Eukaryota > Viridiplantae > Streptophyta > Magnoliopsida > Ericales > Ericaceae > Monotropa > Monotropa hypopitys. The sequence continues at coordinate 6,835 of NMUG010008944.1, forward strand.
CACAAGATCTTCAAACCTCTTTTATTTCCTTGAGATTCCACCAAAAATAGCCACTTTCTCTCTCTATCTCTCTAGAGCCTCTCTCTAGGTTAGGAGTTTTAGGAATGGTGGCTAATACACTTTAATCAACCCTAATACAAATTAGGGTAATGAGAAAACACTTAATTGCATAAAATAACTAAAACACCCTCATAACACTTAATTGCGAACTTATAATTTTTTTCTCGACGATAGACCAGATATCGGTATCATGATCTTCATGATACTGATATCATAACACGCTGCCCAAACCTTCTTTCAGCATACAAAGTTGTGATACCAATATCCCACCTACCTATAATACCGATATCCTGCCCTAACCAGATATCGATATCATAAAACTCATGATACCTGCAACACCCTCAAATTTTGAAACTATTTTTTTGAAGATACTAATTAAATAAAATTAAATTGCGGAAATAAAATATCTACCACCATAGTATCCCATATTACATGAATTGAAAGAAAGAGATACAAATGAAACAATATAAAATTTTGGGACTTTATAACATAGTCCGATTACACTGTACAACTGAAATGAAATGATACAAATGAGATGATACAAGAAATAAAGAAAGAGGGATAACCTATCAACTACGGTGCACCAACTCCAAAGCTCAGTAAGAGCTCGAAGATGCAGCTCCAATCCAAAGAAGCCAAGAACCTATAAAATAGAGGGTTAGGCACCACCGCCTAGTAAGTGTTTCTAAATTGGAGTGCAAGTATGTGACAAGACAAGTAATATAAATATGCATGCATAGGGATCTCATTACATTTTTTACTCAAGTTCAACACTTGATGTTTCCAAAAGACTCAACGACGCCAACTAAAGTGTGAAGACTCACAATTTTCCAAAAGACTCGCTTTGTCAAAATAAAAGAATAAACGACCATTTCCTCAAAAGACTTGCTTTATCAAATACAAGGGAGTTGGTTTTCAATCTACCAAATCCTACGAGTTCCAAACGACTCATTTTCGTGACTTTCAAAATGTTGGTTTCTAGTATACCAATTTTCATCAATTTCCAAGCAGATTAGTTTCTAACATACCACTTCCTTAATCTATGAAATCAATTGAGTTATTAGGTTTCGTCAAATTCCAAGATAGTAGGTGATCAACCAACCAACTGTGAATTCCTAGTATTTCCCAACTCGTCGGAAGGGGCCAGTAAACCCCCCATTGTGCAATGTCGTGAATGCATAGCATTTAGGAATCAAAATCTCGGGGATCAAAATCTCATGATATAGCCAACCACAATATACTCTCATGTTTTAAGGTCTTTCATGCAATAATTATTTTTTCGTATATTAATTCTGATACAATTAGGGCAATGCCTCCTAATCGCACAACTAGACCCAAAACTTGAGTTATTCCACAATTCATTCAATTTTCAATTTCAATGTGTCAATACACTTGCTATACCCACCAATTAACCATTTCAATTAAAAGTGACCACTTTCCCCAAATTGATCCAAAATCGACACGTAGGTTTTTTTATAAAATTTGGGGGTTTCCAAAATCAAACAAGGAATCGACCAATTAACCCCTTAGGGAGTTCAACAAAACCCTAAACGATATGAATACTCAACCAATTTAGCGATAAATGCAACCCACAAAGGTAATTTCGAAAAAAATACAAGTGTACACAAGGAATCTCTTGAAAAGCCTAGAGGGAGAGAGAGAAAACCAAAGATAGAAACAAGTGGGATAGAGATCTCTACCACAATCGAAGATCCGTGAAACCCTAGGTGAGAGTTTGAGCTCCAATGGATGATCCGAGACCATGGATGCGTAGAGGGAGAGACGTAGAGTGACGTTTGTAAAGTGGGTTTGTTCCAAAACCCCATGAATTGAGAGATTGAGAAGAGAGAAGGGAGAGAAGTGGGAGAGAGAGAATAAAATTACCATTTGAGGGGTGGGAGAGGTTACGGCATTGTATGGGTGTGTATTGTGAGTGTATATGTGTTAGGGTTGAGAGAGATTAGTGTAAGAACGAGCTCCAAAACACCTTCCCGAATCTGCCCTTAATGAGGTGTATATCGATATATTGTGAGGCCCCGGCACGAATAATTAAATATTAAATAAATTTATTAAATTTTTAGCAGTTTATTTGAAATAATTTTGAGGATAAATAGAAGTAATATAAATAAATTTGAAATTTATAAAAGTTGAAGTAGGCTAAGGGCCCAAGCAAATAAGAAAGGAAGAAGAAAAGGTGTCAAAGGCCCAAAGGAACCAGCCCCAGAACCGTCTGGACCAGACCAGTCTGAACCCTCCAGGCCGGACCAGATCAGGTCGGCCCAGCCGACCAACCCAGCCCAGACCCGCACTGCAACTGGCTGCGTGGCAGCTCTGCCGCCACGTCCCATCCGGCCTGACGCCGCCGCCTGACGCGATGGGACAATACAGTCACAGGTTGCAGACTGTCAGGTCAGGTGCTCAGACCTGACCTAGACGGGACTACTCCCTGACCCGTTCGGCAGGATTAAGGAAGGGTCCAAATCAGCATTAAATGTTCACCAACCACCCCAGACTCCTCCCAACCCCTATAAATACCACCCATTTGGAGCATTCAAGTCCCACACCAACATTTCCTCCTGAGCACTTATTCTAGAGAGAGAGAAAGTGAGAGAACCTCTGTTGCCGACGTCCTTCTGTTCGGCCAGACTCAACACTTGGAATATTTCTTAAGTGCAGTGACCCTACCGGACCACCCACTGTTGTTCGGACATACCTTAGCCGACCAATCCTTAAGCCTCCGGTCTACACCCTTGTTCGGTCAAGCTCTTGCCGACCAGTTCTCCAGTCCTCCGAACAAGCCTTCCCATTCCACACTTATCCGGACTAGTTTTCCCGGACAACCTTCAGTTCGACCAGACCCTTTCCAGACCAGGAACCTTGCTCAGGTATACCCTTAGTCCTTCGGTCGTTTATGTTATGTTCGGCCAGTCCCTTAAAGGACTTAGCCGAGCTCTAATCAGCTCGGCAGAACACTCTTGGCTCTGCTAGAGCTCCTTACCCTAACATTCTGTTCGGCACTAATCCAAACATGTCCGGATCCTTTTTGAACTCTCCGGCTGAACCTTACCTCAGCTCGGCACACTTGCCCGGACCCCTGTAGTACCTTGTTTATCCCTCACTATGCACTGCCGACCTCCCATATGCCGGAGCCCTTCTGCTCGGCAGAAAGGACGGTCCGCCATTTCTTATGCTTGCATATTCCATTTCGGCCATGCACTATGTTGTTCGGACAATTAGTCCAGTAGACTTGTATTCCCTGTATTAACCCTTTCGACCATCCAGAGCACACAAAGCAGTTGTTCCCGAACTGTCAGTGTTCGGCAGTAAGCAATGCTCACTGCTCGGCAGAACGGTATAAATGAGACCCGGTCATTTAGGTCGGCCAAGCCTCAGCTTGGTCGGCAAATAACCCAGAAGCCATTAGCATGACCTTGCAAACCTTTTCGACCAATCATTTGCCCGAACACCCAAATCCCCGCACAACCTTAGACCGATAGCCCTTCTGGCTGTTCGGCACTCTCTGCTCGGTTAGCTTTCAGCTCGGCAGAAGTCCTCTAGCTCACCACCTGCTCGGCCCAGATTCTACCAACTCGGTAGAGCTTTGCTCGGCCAAACCTTATCTCGGATCCCTCTGCTCGGCTAACACCAGTAGCTCGGCTAACACCAGTAGCTCGGCAATGGGACCTTTTCGGTCCAGAATGACCTCAGACCAACCAGTGTTTCCCCCGAACCCGGCCAGTCGGCCACTGTCCTTCGAACATGAGGTCTGCTCAACCAGAAGGCCCTTTGGCCGGATCAGTAGCCTAATATTGGTAGATTTGTTCAATGCTTAGAAGTAATGTTTAAGTCATCTTTTGGCAGATTTGCGTATTTAAAGTTAGCAAGAGCTCATTCCAAAACAAAGGTGAATCAATGTATATCTTGTCTACTCATATGACTTCTTTTAAACATGCTAAACCATTTGAGAATGTATTTTCATGCTATTGAGCACCTACCCTATTATGTTGTCTTTCATTTAATAAAAATAGCATATACTCTTCTTCTATTACCATGGATTGACAAAAAGGAAAGATTTTATAATTGAACGGCATGAACGGTGACACGGTAGCTCGCCGCTGGGGGCAGAGTCAGAAACCGGCGAGGAGGGGGAAATAAGGGATCAATAGCCAGATTGATCACAGTGATATCACGACTTTGCATCTTATGCTATCTGGGGTAGCTCCCCACGGATTACTGGTACCGTGAATAGCAGCATGATAAAAAATCATGTCAGAATGTCAAACAAAAATAGAAATTATCATGCAAACAAAAGCAAGCTATGTGCTGAAGGACATTGAGAAGGCCATAGACTTGGCTTGGAAATATACATACGGATACAGGTTTTTGGGCTATTAAGCCCCACTTATTATGTTTAAAAGGAAGAAAAAATGATTTCGATAACACATTGTTATCCATGAAAACTTGTGGCCCTGATATATTGTGTCATGCCCCGGATTTTCAAGCTATATTTTTTTTTGAAATATATAATTTGTTCATAAATGGGGACACAAGCATGG
>NMUG010008945.1:0-11450 GCA_002855965.1 Monotropa hypopitys
CCCTTGGACAAGGATTTGCTTTTAAACATGAATACCAAAGTGACAGGCCCGAGGTTGCCCTTAATTTAGTCTTTATCAAGTACCTTAACCCCTGGCACTTGCACAACTCGATAATCATGCACGTGAAAGGCAACTTCACCTTGTGTTTGGCATCCGTTACATTATCCACAATTTGAAAAAATATCCATAGCACCCAGTCAACGACAAATTCATCATTCATAAACACATACAACAACTCCATAGATTTTTCAGTGGGGTGATGTTCTGAGCCCTATGGAAAGAGATTGTAGTGCATAATTTTAGAAACCAATATGTAATCCTCCCTAAAGCATCCTGGTTGATGTTTACCCTTGAAATCATAGATGTTCATGTATATCGCTTGGCAAACCTCACCCCATCAATAGGGTTCTCGTCGTCCCTCGGATAGTTTGTGGTTTGAGGGATAGGACGGACAAAATCCAAGTATTCAGATATTATACCGGGAGTAATCACAACTTGCCTCTCTTGTTCGTTTGCCATAATCCGATCTTGTGAGTTGTTGGAAAAATTGACAAAGGGGTTCATAGTCTTATAGAACTCAAGTACGACCGATTTTTTGTATCCAAGGAGTGGTTGCAATTCAAGAGTCATATGTCCAAAAGTCATCTTCAACAACCCATTCTTACAATGTATGATTTCATTTCATGATGCAAGGAATGGTCAGCCAAGGATGATTGGGGTTTGAGATACTTTGGCCAATGGTTCTAGGGGACATGTATCAAGGACAATAAAGTTTACGGGGTAGACAAAGTTGTCAACTTGAACCAAAACGTCTTCCACCACCCCCTTTGGAATCTGGACACTCCGGTCCGCTAGTTACAAAGTCACTGTGGTGGGTTTCATGTCTCCCAAAACTGAGTTGTTGGTAAACGTTATAGGGTAAAAGATTCACGTTATCCCCCAAATCAAGTAAAGCTCTTTCCACAATCTTGCCCCCAATATTTATCGAAATGGTTGGATAACTGGGGTCCTTGTACTTTGGGGCAACATTGGTTTGAATGATCGAGCTTACTTGTTCGGTCAATAAGACCTTCTTGTACATGTATAGCTTGCGCTTAATGGTGTACAAGTCTTTAAGAAATTTCGCATGGGATGGAATTTGCTTGATGACATCCAACAAGGGTATGTTAATTTTGACTTGCTTGAAGAGTTCGTAGATGTCATCATAAAATGGGATCTTGGATTTGGTCACGAGTCTCTAAGGGAATAGAGCCAGAGGAGGACACACGGGAGCCATGGGATCATTGATTTTCTCGGATTGAGATGTGTCCTCACTAGAATGTGGTTCAAAAATGGTAGGTGGTGAAGGAAGATTAAATGGATTAGGAAGTGGTGGAGCTATGAAATTGACAAACTCCCACCCACTCCTAAGAGTAGTGATTGATTTAGCTTGCTTATGATTATTTGGTGGGTTTTAATTCGACGAGGAACCCACAAAATATCGTCCGTGGGGATTTGCTTGAGGTTGTGAGGAAAATTTTCCTTTTTCATGGTTGAGAGTCCCCAAGGTGGAAGTGAGCTTTTAGAGTTGAGAAAGGATGTCTTCATTTATGGTTGCTTGAGATTGCATAAAGAGTTGGAGGGTGTCCTCCATACTTTTCTTGTTTGGTGGTTGGTAGACATTTTGACCCACAGAAGGTCCCGGTGGAGCATATTGGTGTTGTGGTGGTTGATGTTGAGGGGGATTAGGAGGTACCGTAGTGGTACATACCCTTGGGCTTGGAAACTGGGTGGAGGAACATTATATTAAGGTTGAGATGGAAATGATTGGGACCCATGAGGTGGTCCTTGATTATCTTGGTTTCCCCAACTCAAACGAGGGTGATTCCTCCAATTCGGATGATATCCCCATGTCAATGGTACATTTCGAAAATTATTGATTGAGTTCACATCAGCTTGTTCGGCACTTGAGAGAAGGTCTTTAACTACGGGTAAAGAGGGACAATGCTCGGTAGCATTCCCGATGGTTTTACATATCGTAAAAATTTCCTCGGTTTTAGCCACAAAGGATACTGTGTTGAGTTTGTTAATTTCCAGATTTTCAAGTTTTCGTATGAGTTGTCATCATGTTCTTTCAAATGGTGTTTGATCCCTATACCCTAGTTATGCACTACTTGAGGCAATGATCGGTCATTGGGATTGAAGTAATACTAGGATTGGTTATTCTCAGCTAGAAAATCAAAATAGTCCAAGGCCTCGGTAGGTCCTTTATCTAGAAACTCTCCGTTACACATCATATCAATGAACTATCATTTCTTTAAGAAATGCCCTCGTAGAAATTCCCGACAATTTGGGCATCGTCAAAACCATAATGAGGTACAACATTGAGGAGGTCTTTGTACCTCTCCCAACATATACCAAATGACTCCCCATCTTTCTCACTAAAGGAAGTGATCAACTTTTTCAAGGTTCATGTTCGATGTAGATGAAAGAATTTCTTGTAAAATTTCTCTTGCATCTTCCTCCAACTTGTGATGGATTGTGACTTGAGAGAATTTAACCAACTCTTGGAACTATCCTTAAGAGAGAAATGGAAAAGCTTCATTCGTGCCAATTCGAGTTGGAGTTGATTGTTGTAAATGGTACTCACCACCTCCTCAAAGTCTCTCACGTGGAGATAAGGATTCTCAGTTTATATCCCATGAAAATGGGGTAGCATTTGGAGGTGGGGTAGTTTAACAGTGAAAACATTTTGACCATTTCCCATCGGAGTGACAATGCAGGACATTTGGGTAACACGAGTGGGATTGAGGTAATCCCATATAGTCCTAGCCGATGGGGCATTCTCATTATCATTTTCTTCTACCATTGGTTGGGGAGAGGGTTATGGATTCCTCACTAGTCTATGTGTATTATCATGGAAGTATCCGTACATAAACCAGTGACCCCCACTCAAGATTTATTTTGGAATTTTTTAGACACCAAAAAGTATAATGGCGCCAAAAATGCTTACCACCCTAAAGTGTGTTTAAGAAAGGGTCAATGCATTGCATGACCATTGAAAAAAATTGATACTCTCTAAAAAAATAAATAAGGACGAGACAGGTTGGATGAACAATTGGATATCATGAATCTTATGTAGGGGTTTGAGTGTGTGCATTGAATCCTAGTCTAGATAGAATCCTTGAATTACACTTGACACATATTTTATGGTTTCATTCTACCGATGTAGACTTTGATTTGATGGCAATCAAAGACTAAAATGAACCAAAATAAAAAGTTCTCTTGTTTAGATTTGATAATAATTGGAACACCTTGCTCCAAGTTGGTAAAGCACTTGCATACAATTTTGATAGACCTTTTGTTGAGTTGGGAAGCAATGGATACTTGTTTATTTCTTAGTTAAGTGTGTTTTATGATTGAATACTCCTAAAAACTCTCACAAAACCATACTCGTCCTACCGGGGCTACCTGGGGGTTCAAAAGAACTATCATCATTGTCTTTCAATTTATTTCTTTACTGCCATTTACTATTTTTAATTGTTTCTTTGCTCGGGACTAGAAAAGTGTAAGTTGGGGGATGTGATAGGTACAGAAACGTACCTAATTATGTTCCTTAGACGTACATGTTGTTAGTCTTGAGTCTTGTATTTAATAAGTTTTATGGGGGTTGCAGCGTCATTAGATTTCCAAGGAATTAATCAAGAAATGGCCTAACAAAGAGGAAAAGAAACCATTAGAGGTCAAGGAGATGGAGTTGATACAAGGTTGCGTGAAGGAAAAAGTTCTAAGCCTCATTGAAGAAGACCAAAGTGTCAAGGGACAATACAAGACCAAAGGCAACCCAAATAACCAAGACAGCAGCTCTCGGAACCGATTTCCATTTCACCCAGAATTGGTTCACCCAATAGCTTTACAGTCAAGGCAAAATGACCAGAGACATCCGCAACCGGTTGCGGTTCATAATGCAACTGGTTCCCATGCAAGCCCAGAGAAACTGCAAGGAGGAGGCAACAACCAGTGTCAACCAAGAGCAGACGACCAGAGACATCCGCAACCGGTTCCCATGCATGCATGAATTGAAGAATGAGCTTCCAGGGACAGCCGCAACCGGTTGTCATGGAGGCCGAAACCGGTCGCGGGACACATTGATTGCGGGTCATTGTGGGGTTTAGAAAGATTAATATCGAATTATATCATATTTAATCGGGTTTTATTAACCCTAAACACCTCATTAAGGATGTTTAGGATATTTTGAAGCCTTGGGAGTATATAAGGTTGCTTAGGGTTAGATTTTAAGGACCTTATGCTGAGATCACAAGTGGTGGCTGTTGTTGAAAGTTCTTTGCTGGGTTTTATTCTCCTTCTTCACCTTTGTCTATGGCCGCCATTGCCATGACTGACTAGATCTCCACGTCTAGGGTAATCGTATGAACTTTGTGCTCCCCTACTCTTGGTTATATCATTTAATTTGTGTTTTGGAATCGATTACATGAACTAGATGTTGGTGGTTGTTGATGGATATTTTTATTCTTTCTATTTCATTCGATTGAATTGTCGGTATTCAATCGTTATTCATGTAATGGTGCGTTATTGATCCTGGTCGTTAGGATAAGATAGATTATGCACCATAAGATGATCTGTGCTATTAGACAATCTGTGCCGATTGAGACATCTTGTGCTTGTAAGATGAATCGTGCCAAGTGGCAATAGTCTACGCTATCCAGCCATCTGTGGAGATCTTTCAACAATATTCAACGGGATTCGAATCTATTGAATATTGTGTTTTCCAACCAATCCTTGTGCTTATTGTGAACCATGAGTAGGTGGACCAAAGGGATTCGATGAACCCTAGTCACATTCTTTCCATAGTTTATTTTCCATTTAATTCAGTTCTTAGTGTTAATCTCAAAAAATCCCAAAATCAAAACCTATCTTTCCAAACCAATTTAGGAACCTTAGTCTAATTATAGAAATCCTTTCACTTTCGCTGAGATCGACCCCTGACTTACCACTACTACATAGTAGTGTTAATTTTCGGATATAAATTGTATTTTTGACTCGCGCACGATAGCGATCAGCTTGGTTCTGTTTATCCCACTCCTTAAACACCATGTTGCATCAGTTGGTATTAGAGCTTCAAGTTTCGATCTCTTGATGCGATGGCACCTAGAAGACGATCAGTCCAGGAACTTGAAGAAGACAGACTCGACAGACTCCAACAGACAATGCAGAACTTGGTGGCATATATTGTTGCTATTTATATTCAACTACAACCTCAACAACTCCCTTAACCACAGTGACAACCTAATCCTTGTGAGGAGGAGGAGGTATAATCAGACAATGTAGATGAAGATGGCGAAGAAAACCCATTTGCTAGGGAATAATCAAAGAGGAGACCAGATAGGCATTCTCGTTATCCTTACAGAAGGGAGGAAAGAGAAATATTGGCCACTTCCTCTAGGTGGGAAGCATGCCTGAGAATAGACATCCCAGAATTTCATGGTGGGATGAAGCCAAAAGATTTCATTGACTAGCTATTTGTTGTTGAAGAAGTTTTGGAATTCAAAGAAGTGCGAGAAAACAAACGAGTATCTTTCGTGGCTACACATTTTTGTGGAAGGGCTGCGACGTGGTGGTAACAACTCAAGGTTAATCGTTCTCAGCTGGGCAAACTAAAGATTGACTCATGGAAAAAACTACAGAAGCACTTACGTGAGGCATTTCTGCCCTACAACTACTCAAGAGTCATGTATTAGCAATTTTAGATCCTGAGGCAAGGTGCAAAAACAGTGGATGATTATACCACTGAGTTTTATCAACTGATGGCATGTAACGATCTAGGCCATACAGATGACCAGTTAGTCTCTCGCTATATCGGAGGGTTGCAAATGTAGTATCAATACACACTCAATATGTTTGATCTGTATTCTGTTTCTGACGCGCACTGGAAGGCATTGCAGTTAGAGAAACAGATGAGGAGGCATACAATAGCTCAGCTCTGGATGGCATCCAGTAGCTGTGTTGTGGCCCAACAAGAGGTTGGTCGAGCTATTCCTGTAACGAGCCTAGCACCCATGCCAGTTCCACCCCCAATGAGATCTATGACTAGTAGTGTGGGTCGCAACTTTAAGTGAGGGGAACCTGGCCATAGATGTAACACCCCAAACCAAATACACCGAAATAAAATGCGGAAAATAAATTTTTTCTTCTTTCTTTTCTCAATCATCGAATAGCTCAATACAAAGAACCACATTTTCTTCCCAACAAAGACATCAAATGGAAAAAGGAACAACAATCCCTTAAAACTTGGATAAGGAAAAGCTACACATCTTTATTACAAGGTTTCTAACTCAAATAATACTATGCACCGACTACATCTAAACATCAAGTCCAACTACCTCAATAATTAACAACTCGAGAACTAAAAATGAAGGGTAAGGAGAACCTTCTACCATAGGGTGAGACCACTAAAGAACTGTAACGATTGAGAATTTAATAAAAGAATGATTGGAGTTTTAATTCCATTTAATTGGATTTGGTCGATTTGAATCCCAAAATATTCCAATTTGAATTTATTTCATAAATTCTCGAAAGAAAATCCTTCATCGGTGTCCATTGGTTGTGATTGGTTGGTTCCGGGTTGGTTCGGGTGAGTGTTGGGAGGCCCGGAGGCCCCACACAAAATTCCACTTCTCTGCCATGCATTTCGATATACAGCCTTTGTGTATATCGAAATGCCCATTATTTCGACATGTCCTTTAGTTGGCATTTCGATATAGCCAACCCATTGTTCCCATTCTATTCTCTTTCATTTCGATATATACCCCTTGGTATTTCGATATGCTCTCCTCATGTATTTTGATATGAAATGCATTTCGATATACAGTTGCACTGTGTTGTATTTCGATATGCATTCACATGTATATCGATATACTCCTCTTATGGTTTCCACCAGTGAGCTTTGCATTTCGATATGCATCCCATGCATATCGAAATGTCCCTTTGTATATTTTGGTCAGACCTTCTTTCATTTCGATATACCCTTGCTGCATATCGAGATGGGTCCTTGTTAATCTTCCGCAAAAGGTTCTGTATTTCGATATGCACCATGTGCATATCGATATGATCTCTTGTTAGGATCCAGTAGAGTGTTTTGTATTTCGATATACAACCCCATGTATATCGAAATGCAGCTCACTTGTGGCTTGCCCAGATCAGTCTATATATCGATATGTAGTTTAGCTACATATTGATATACATGGTCGGCAGGCAGTTTTTGGGAAGCCTCGTTAAGGGCATTTTGGTCATTTGGCGTGTGTTTTGAGAACACATATAAGAATGAAAACCCTATTTTCATCTCAGAACTCTCTCACTCTTTCTCCCTCACAGCCGTAGCACCTCCCTCTCTCTCTTTCTTCCATTTCTCTCTCCCTTCTCTCTAGATTTGTGAGGGATTGAGGGAACTTTGAAGATTTTGATCTTCACAAACATTGAAGAGGAAGTCAAGGGCTACGTCGTGGTGTACTTTGTTCGGGCACTTATGAAGAACCCCTCACCTAGGGTTTTCGTAAGTTTGTGTTGTGTTCTCCATTCAAGGTAGAGTTGTCTATTCCATTTATGGTTCTTTGTGGTTTGCTCTCTTCTCCCTCTATGTACTAAGTAGAATGAGGAAATTTCGTGTTCTATGTTGTGGGTCAAATTACTCCCAAATTGGTTGAGTGTTTAAGTTGCTATGGGTCTTAATTGACTCCCCATGTTGTCAATTTCAAGATCCCCACATGATTTTCTAAAACCCCCAATTTGTATAAAACCCTAGTTTTAGGTCTTGAGGAAATATTACAATTGAAGGGTTGATCATTGAAATTAATAATGGTGAAATGGTCTTATGACCTCATAAACGTTTTAATTGAAGGATTTGGACATCAATTTTGGAAAATCATATTTCGTCATTTGGGGTGATTAGGAGGTGAAAATGCCCTAATCCCAGATAAGAAACAAATGTTTTAAATTGACCATTAACATGATGGTGAATTGAGTTGGCTATACTATCATATCGGCATTTCGTTCCCTGAGTGGATTACACTCACTACATTACGCAATGGAGGCCCACTAGAGCCCTTACTAAGGTAGGATAATTCTGAGGAACACTCGGTTAGTAGCTAGCAGGCGACTAGCACGGAACAAGCCGAAACTCAATGAAAATCTAAATAATGTTGTTGTGCCTCCCTTAATTTCGTTAAGGTAGAGATGAGATATTTTAAAAGAAACGTTTCTCATTGACTTCGTCAAGTGAGCTTTTGAAAGGAATCCATTGGCTTTGGAAATGATTTGAAATGGAATTTTGAATGGAACTTGGAAAACGGTTTTGAACTATGAAGTGGTCCTCATCGCATGCATGCATATTTTATTCTCGCACTTGCATCTTTTGTCCCATCTTAGGATGTATTTGGTTATAGACTCCCTCTACTAGGTTTTGGCCTAACCCTCTAAGTTTTAGGTACCAACCCGGCTGTGTGACTTGGAGCTTGGAGTTCGGCTGCCACTATGAGACCCCGGTCCTAGGAAATATTATATAGAAATATTTAATTATGCAAATATAATTTTTGTGATTTTTTGGAGAATTTCTGATATTTATTTGAGCCTTAAGATCGTAAAATATGCAAGAGAAATTAAATTAGGGGCTTAAGTGAAAGAAGAGAAAGTTTGGAGAGAAAATCCAAGGTCTGCCGAACAGTGGGAGTCCGACTGAGCAGTTTGCCGAGTTCAGTAGGGATCCGACCTAGGGGTCCGGCCACGTGGAGGTCCGGCCAGGTCAGCTCGAACATGGCAGTGCGGCCATATGGACAGCCACTCTATCGAGTAAGACAAGAATTTTGAGTGGGCTGATGTTACAAATCACTTCGGCAGAAGAGACAAGGATGTGCGGCTGAGTGGGCTGAGGTCAGCTGGCTAGAAACCAAGCCTGGCGACCGGTGGGGCCTACCTTTGGTGAGTGGCGCCGTTTGGATGTCTGCCACCGTCCAGATCAATTATTCTCTTCTCATATCTATAAATACTTGAGCCATTCACTTCGTTTTTGGTACAACACCAACTTGAGAAAACACAGACTCTCTGTTTCTCTCTCTATGAAGTTGTCCGAAGTAAATCAGTTCGGCAGAGCCTTGAATTATCATTTCAAGTGCTCGGCAGCACAATTTTTATACTCATAGTGCTCGGCAAATCATTTGCCGTGCAACCATACCCCCAATTGTTGTTCGGCAAGTCTTGGTCGTACAACCAAACTCTTCAGAAACATTGTTTGAGCTCCGGTCAGATTGTTATTTAGCTCGGCAAATCATTTTCAGACTTCCAGACGACTCATTTCACTTCGGCAAAAAATCCATTTCATCCGAATAGCTCAGCAAGACCTTGTTTGTGTCAGAATCTATTCAGCAATACCCCTTAAGCTCAAATCATATGACCTTCGGCACATTGACCTTCCGTCAAAGGTATAACTGTTGTTTTAATTCATTTTATATTCGGAAAAGGCCCTAGGATACTAAGTTATTGCTCGGCAGACTTAAATTCAAGTCTAGCCTTAATAATTTCACCTCGGCAGACTCATTCGAAGTCTTCCCGCGCACTATTATTGTCGCTCACATGCGCAGCTATTCTGCTCGACAGAGTTGTGCTCGGCCAACCATCAGACCATTTATTATTGCTCGGCAAGGCTAGCATTCGGCTAAACTTGTGTTCATAACATTATTTTAGCTCGGCCAAGTTATTTTTCAGACCGGCCGCACTCCCATACATATGTTGATTGATTGATCATCACTCTGTTCGAAGCAATTGTGTTCGGCAGTAGACCGTCCATTCTTTGGTTTTATCAGCTCATTTATAACTTATCTTGTTCGGGCAATTGGCCCAAGATCTTTAGAATAGTCCTTCGGTTATTTTCGACCTATTACCAACTTGAAATCAAACTTGAAAATATATATATTTGACTCTGATCAAAATGGCGTCCGGACCAGAGCATGGCACCTCGGCAACTAGCCAGTCAGCTATATTTCAGCTCGACAGAGCAGTGGTTGGTAGACCTAAGTCCCTAACAACTCATATATGGGCAGAACATTAAATTATGCTCGGTTAAGACCTTCAGTTAGGCTTAGTTTAGTCTCTCTGCCATAGTCTGGCAGCTCGACAGAAATCATTCGGTCAGACTGAGCTTCGGATTAGAGTCTCTGGCAGACTTTGCTTCGGCTAGCTCAGCTTGGCAGTTTACTTGGGCAGTAGTTTCTATGGGATTTTAATATATTATTTATTATCCAGATTTGGCTAGTTTTCATTAAAGAGGAGGAAGATCTAGAAGCCTAAGAAATCCTATTCATGTGAATCTCTATATACTACTCTACTCGTACATTTTCAAGTGCATTTTCTTTGAAAAATATGCTTATGGTTATTAAACCGAAATGACATGTTATTTCCAAGAGAATTTTGAAGTATAGATTATGCACAAACTCTGATTTACACATGGATGAACAATTTGGAATATTGATTGATGTATTGTTTTATGACGATTCATACGACAAGGATTTATAATGAGATTTTGAGAAAAAGAAATTGAAATGGAGATGAAATGGAAATAAGGTGCTTATATGATAAAAGCACGCATATGAGCCTATTATTGATATGCTTATACGACAGAAGCATGAGGCATGATGTACTGAAATGCTTATACGACACAAGCATGTTATTGAGAAAAAGATATGCTTATACGACACAAGCATAATGGCATGAATGACTACGCTTATACGACACAAGCGGAAGTATGAATGTTGTATGATGAATGCTCATACGACAAGGGCAAGAAAATGATAAAATGTTCAAATAATGAGCCTATACGGCAAAGGCCAATTTATGAAATGATGAACTGTGTTTGGAAATGAATATACAGGTTGGTATGAGATTTCAGCAAAAGAGAAATTATGACAAAGCATTTTTATTGCTATTGAGTCTTTGAGCCATATTTTGTCTGTAAAACTAATCTTGTAGGGAATATTGTTAATCCATGAAACTTGTACTGCAGTATGTAGCGATTCACTCTAGCTTTATAGCTTATGCATTTTCTAAAACTATTTTCAGGTCAGCAGGAAGAATAAGGTGACAGACTCTTGTTTAGAGATGTTTTGGAGATCCATTTTTGTATTATTGTTCTCCAGTTATTGTAGTGCTTCTGATATATTGGCTATATTAAGCCTAATGTTGTAATCTTGGAAATTAATGAGAACATCTACTCACTGCTCTGGTTTTTGTTCACACGCTTCCGCATAATTGTATTGTTAAGAAATTCTTCAACTCTTTATCTTAGACCTTTAGCGAGCTTGCTCGTTGGCCAGTCATGTACTCATCATATGAACAGGATGGGTCGTGATAGAAGTGGTATCAGAGCTTGAGTTGATGAATTTCTAAACAAACCAGAGCCAGGAAGC
>NMUG010008946.1:0-11451 GCA_002855965.1 Monotropa hypopitys
ACTATAGTTGACTGTTTTTCTATCCACATTCATATCTTCTACGCTTTCCTTGGTATATTACTTGCTTAGAGAAATATCTTTGTTGTAGTCACTACGTTTAGTTTGGACACTTTTGTATGTGATAAAATAGAACACCCTTGAGCTTTTAGTTTGTCATATCTTAATTAGGGTTGTTGAGTTATTACGCTTTCATTGTAAATCTCTTACTGCCATTCGATGCGTTTAATGAGTTGTTACATGTGCAGTTAAGAAAACAGGATTTACCAAGGATCCACCTCGTCCTACCTTGTGCATTCATTGAAGAAGATCATTGCAAGGAGGATTAAGCTAAAGACTAATAGCTTGAACCAGGATCTACATCATCACCAACATTTGAGCCAAGCACATTATTTAATTTAGTCGCAACTGTCTTTTGTGCTTTCACTTTCGTAGCCTATCTTGTAGTAGGAATTTCAGTTGTATTTTGTAATAGATAAGAATTTGGTAACTTGAGCATTTAGGTGATACTTCTACATAAGTATCTACCTAGACTCTCTGAGCTTCATTGATCCATACAGTTATAGAGTCCGAGAGTACTTCACCGTACTACTCGTTGCACTCTCCTGAGCGTTATTGTTTTTCATCTGTTGAGAGTGTTTTGACAAGGGGTGTGGTTTTCACTGTACCACATCACTTGGTCTTCTATATTTTCCATACACTGTACCATGAACATAAACACCTACCCCAGTGAGATTCGAGCTTATATCCAATGTGTAGTATTTTAGTTAGGAAAGGGCTAAAGCCCTCGGGTATAGGTCTAAGCGTGTATAGGCACTGTGCATTAATTTTGTCTTATCAGTGAGCAGTGTGTTAGGAAATCTGTGATTTGCGTTTATCACAGTCGGGATTTGCGTTTATCCTGTGGGGATAAAATCTATGCTCTGCGTGTAGCATATTCGGGCTCTGCGTGTAGCTCCAGTGAGAGGTTACCCTAGACTGCGTGGCTAGGAAGATAGAATTTGCGTTTATCCTATAGAGAGAGGTTACCTTAGTCTACAGGGGTTAGGCTAGGAAGAGAGGTCTGCGTGTATTTCTTTTGTTGTAACGGTGATTACATAGTGGATACCAGCGTGCTCTGTAAAAGAAAACACGTCGAAGAGAGGATTAAGCAATTGCCCAACCACTATAAAAATCTATGTGTACACCTGTCTCTTTCTCTCTCACTCACTATTATCTCTCTGTTTACTATTACTGCTCATTTGATCAAACTAATCATTTACCTTTCTGTGTTTATAATTTATTATAAAAGAATTTTTCAAAAAAAAAATATCAAAACGATTTAAAAAAGGCCGTAAAATCAAAAGACCTATTCACCCCCCCTCTAGGTTTCTATCAACTTAATTTCAACCATTCAAAATACATTATAAAAACATCCTCCTATTTGTGTTCATCGCTCATGGCATGTATCATTATTTTCAATTTGATTTTGTAGATTACTCCTAATTCCATCTAGCACAAGGAATCGAAATACTACAATTTGTATCCAATAATTCCAATCTCAAATTTGACATTTCCAGTAATTACACTTACTCCCAATCTTTCATTCATATACAAATTTGACAAAACTTCAAATTTCCAAATTCCTTTTACCACAGTGACTGACCACATCTCAATTTCATAATTTATGTTCATTTTGACCCTAATTGATTAATGGGTTTAAACTCTTCAATTTCTAATTTCACCCCAAATCGTAGTTTATAAAAAATTGGGATTTTCACAAATTCGAAGTGTTTTCATGAAATCGAACTTACTAACATCGAGCATGAGGGTTTAATTTATGATTCAATCATAGGAAAAAAACTTCGAGAGAACAACACCCACTAATATGACAAAAATGTAATTACAATGCTATAACCTCCAAGAACCAAATACGAACACCACAAACATCACATATATACATCCTACACCAACATATGTAGGAAAGGGAGAGACATTCCTACTTATAGGGTTTTGAGAAAAACTCTCGGATTCCAAAAACTCATATTCGAAAGGAACGACTTGAGTATGCTGATATTCTTGATCCGATCTACGTTTCTAATTAAGGAGGGGAGCTCCAAAACCAAGACAAAATAGAATTTATAGAGATAGGAGGGAAGAATTTGGAGTTGAGAAGAGAGGAAATGAGAAAAAGAGCAAGAAATCTCTCTTTAAAATTCTATACCTACCGGTAGAGAAGCAAAAAATGCCCACAATGGACTATTTTGTACTAGTAGGTGGGAAGGACCTACCGATAGGTATCTCTGGGAAAACAAGAGTGACCAATCTAATGGGTTTTCGTATTTCGAACATAACTTTTTTGTCTGAACTCTAATTACATTGATTCAAATTGGATTATTCTCACGATTCAATTAGCTATAAATTCATGAATAAAATATTTTCATTTTGTAAACATTTAAGGGTACAAATGGGTTTGTAATTTGATCATTTCTTTGCCTGAATACTCTATTATGATCCAAACATTGTACTAGAGACTCACACCACACCCAGACCACTTCCAAGCATCCAAATTCCCACAAATATGGCTCGCAATCAACTTTTCTCAAATACATTTCACTTTATACCAACATAATCTATAAAACAAACCAATAAATAATCAAGAAAATATTCCGAAAAATATCATAACATTTTGAATTGTTACATGAACATCAGTAGACACCTCCCTCAAGTGATCATTTACTTCCTGACTCAATGTATAAGAAACTAGGGCACCTAAACATCCCCTACCACGACCCAAAGCATGACTAGGAGGCATAGTGGATACACAATAGAACAACAACTACGAACGAGATTAATATTAGAGTTACAAAGGATCCACATCTTGATCCATCCTTCAATGTTACAAGCCTTTCTATACACTTGACCATATAGTGAATTAATTCAATAATTTTATGCCTTGACAAATCCAAGGACTTTGACAACAACTCTCATCCTAACAAAATTAGGATTTTCCATCATATTATCCAAAATATCCAAATTAAGAATTTAAGTTGAGCTATATTCCGTATTAGAAAGCCCATCAACTAACTTATCATATATTCCTCGTCTTCCTTGACCAGTCAAGAGGCCCAGTCAAACCCCAATTACACAAACCCAGGGAATGAAATTCTTGAAGTAGACAACTCAATTAAATTCACAATTCCATTACAATCACGAATTGTCTGAATCAATCATCATCCAATTCCAATATCCAATCTCAATCAATGATTATCCAAGTTAGGGAATTCTCTAGACTACCCAAACCAATTCTTGATTTTAAGGTATCCACATGACATATGCTTTTTAATGCATCAAAATGAAAGTAACTACTCCAATTATATATATCCAAAGTAAATTTGATAATATTAGAAGGTTAGGCATAAAATTCCTAATTTATGACATAGACACAAAAACTAGGTTTTCTAAATTTGGGGATTTTAAAAAATGGAATGTGAATAATTTCATAGAGTTACAAGGGAGAAATTAAGCATAATCAACCAAAAAGCTCAATAAAATTTGGATTTATCATATACATGCCTTAAGTCCATTCCTCTCGATGATTTAGTAACGAGCTCTCTGACTAATATTTTGATTAGTGGATCCGCAATATTATCTTTTGACTTTATGTAGTCAAGAGTGACAACACCGCGAGAGAGAAATTGCCTAATGGAATTATATAGACGATGAATATGTCAGGACTTTCCATTATACATATTGCTTTGTGCTCTTCCAATCGCTGATTGACTATCATAATTTATGCAGTTTGCAGACATATGCTTAGGCCATCTCTAAATATCTTCAAGGAATTGGCGAAGCCATTGTGCTTCTTCCGTAGCTTTATCTAAAGCAATGAATTTTGATTCTATAGTAGATCATGCTATACAAGTCTTCTTAGAAGCTTTCCAAGCGACAGATGCACCACCAAGAGTAAAAACATAACCACTAGTGGATTTGGAATCTTTCATATTAGAAATCTAATTTGCATCATTGTACCCTTCAAGTACCATTGGATATATGGTGTAGTGCAGTCTCCAATCATGAGTGTATCTTAGGTAATGGAACATCCTTGTAATGGATTTCCAATGATTAATTCTCGGATTACTCGTGTAGTGGTTCAAACGGCTAACAGAGTAGGCTAAATCTGGTCTAGTACGTGTCATTAAGTACACGAGGCTTCCAATTACACGTGAGTATTCCAATTGAGACACACCCTCATCGGTGTTCATAGACAAATGGAGGCTCAAATCAACTGGAGTCCTAGCCACAATTGTATCGGACTTGTTAAACTTCTCAAGTATCTTGTCAATATAGTGCGATTATAACATGACAAGTTCGTTCGATGTCCGAGTGATTTTGACACCTAGAATGACTTTAGAAAATCTCATGTATTTAATGTCACACTTTGAGTTTAACATGTTCTTAGTGGCTTTCACAATCTTGTCACTACTGTCGATAATTAGCATGTCATCTACGTACAAGCATAGAATGACATAGCCATCTTTGGTGTCCTTGACATACATACATTTGTCGCATTCGTTGATTTTAAAACCGTTACAAATTATAGCATTATCAAACTTCTCATGCCATTCCTTAGGTGCTTGCTTCAAACCATATAATCATTTCACTAGCTTACAAACTTTTCTTTCTTGGCCTGGAACTTTGAACCCTTCAGGTTTCTCCATGTAGATTTCCTCATCTAAATCTCTATTAAGGAAAGCCATTTTAACATCTATTTGATGCACTTCTAAATTGTGTAGCACTGCAATAGCAAATATCATTTGTATGGATGTTATTCTCGTTACATGAGAATATGCGTCAAAGTAATCTAGGCCTTCTTTTATCTATAGCCTTTGATGACAAGCCTAGCTTTGTACTTATCAATTGAACCATCTACTTTCGTTTTCCTCTTGAAAATCCACATATAATGTCACGCCCCAGATTTTCAAACCATTTTTTTAAAGGAATAAAAGAAAGACAATTTATGAAACCATAAAGAGTATAAACTTGTTACAAGGGTCCGTGAATAGTCAAATACATATCTTTACAATTCTTTTAAAGAAACTTTCTTTTACAATGGAAATGGAACTCAAACTACAAGTAAATGAAAAGATGGGAATCATATACAATGATATAGAAATGAAATACACATAAAATGCTGCTCACTGAAATGAAGATGGAGCAAGCCTATGCCAACTCCCAGCTACGAGCTACCAAACCCAACAAACCTGCATAGAACTGAAAAACGAAGGTTGAGTCATAAAGACCCAGCAAATATGCGTCTATCAAGTGTAAATGCAATCATGGTGACATGTGCAATTGGTGTGGATCCCTACAATGCAATCCCAAGTATGCCATCACTCACACATTCTCAAACACCACAATCAAACCAATTTCCAAACCAAAGCACATAACCTCACCAAAGTGTCTCATCTACACAAGCTCACCAAGAGACATCCAAATCGTTCTATCTTGTTCAAGACCACTAAAATACAACCCAATAATCTATACTCACCATACACCCCTTAACCACATAACTAGGTATCAAACACTAGAACGAAAGGCCATAGAGAGTAAGGATCTCAATCTTCCACCATGCCATGACGATATGGCTCCACTACAATAACTCTCTAGGGAAGACCTACCCAAGAACACCACTCGTGCCTTGCAACACTGCTACCAACTATGACAAGTAAGCCGAACACTATATCGAATCCACTAGATAATTCCACGACTTAGCTTATGCTCACACAATCCACCAAACCACATCGAACATCATTTATTCCTTCCTTTCCTCGATATACATATATATGTATAGATACACATTGGTTAATTGAGTTATCTTACTTGATTAGTTTGTTCAATTTCCGGCTTAACATCATTTTGAAAACGAGTCACACGAGTCTCGAACCACCTCACTAAACAAGGATCGACCTACCCCAAACGTGGACTATAATTTGAAAGGAGTCATATGAGTCTCGAGCCGTCCCACAAGTAAAGACCGGCCTACCCAAACATGGCCTATATTTTACTCAACCAAAACAAAACCATTAAGCCGGGGATCGATTTATAGTCACCTTGACAAGTTCAAGGGTCGACTAACTCACAAAGGAATCATGAATTGATTTGGGTTGTCTCAATGAATTTAAGAACCAACCCCACACGTGAATGACCACGAATTGGTCCGGAGATCACGAATTGACCTCATCTTCCCCACATCCACAATCACATCATTTGGTTGGTCGTTTAATATAGGTGAATTGATTAGATTGACGAATTCAATCCAAGGGAACGAATTTCCCAACACTAGTGATGGGTTCACTTCAAAGGGATGAATTCTCACCTAAGTATGACGAATTCACACATCAACACACATATCATATATCTAGCCATCCGACCAACCCAATATACGGTCACTTATGACATAGGGACAAATTCCCAAACTAAGTGTGATGAGTTCACACATCAATACACAATTCCCTTCACTCTGGCATTTCACCAAACACCTAGAGTGCACAAGTGCAGACAAGGTTCCTACTCATCAAGGATACCTAAACAATCACCCATCTTGCAACCCATACCTTCAAGGCCACTCACAAGGGCCTAAACAAGATCTAATTACCTTATCCAACCATAAATTATACCCCTAGGACAAAACCCCCAAATTCCACCAAATTCCATGAAAATTAGAATACAAGTCCTATGACCCAAAATTGATACTCTCTCATCCTCAATCACACCAAGAACCCTTATTACCAATGCAAGGATGCCATCAATTTCAACTTATCAAACACGATTAGTTCATGATTTCAAAATAAGATTTTTTGGAGAAAGCATTTAATTTTAATCTTGAAACCATTTAGGTGGCCTAGCACAACCACACAAACACAAGATAGAAGCACATTTACCTCAAGCCTAGAATATGGAGAGGACCCTAGATGAGGGTGTCTTCACAACCCATGAAGCTATGCACATAGACGGAGAGATCTCGGTGAGGTGATCGATGTTCTCCACAGAACCAACTTTATTCGAGCTTGGTAAGAGGGAGAACTTCTAGAGAGAAGAGAGAGAGGGCTTCAATGGAGGTAGAGAAAGAGAGAGAGGCTAGGTCAAAATAATGAATGGGATGACCCCAAATCGTGTATATACTCATATATATATCCCCTAACATAAAATGACTCAACTACCCTTAATGAGCCAATTATGGGCTCTGTGCATCGGTGCAACTCCTTTCTGCACCGGTGCAAACTTGCTAAAATTTCCAACAGAAGACTTTTGCACCGTTGCAAGCTTCCCCTGCACTGATGCAAACTCCCCTGCACCGATGCAACTCACCTCTACACCGATGAAAACTTGGTCCAAACATTACAGAGAGTTTGTGCATCGATGCAAGCCTTCCTTGCACCGATGCAAACTCTCAAAAACCTCCTGCACCGGTGCAAACCCAATTTGCACCGATGCAAACTCCTCGTGTGATGATACTTTCATTCCAAAATGTTCCCGGAACCTCCCCGAAACACTCCGAATCAAATACAAATATATGGGTGAACTAATAAGGAGCCCAACACCTAATTCTAATCGTTAATATAACCCAAGGAAATTGTACTAAGATCCATTAATCGATTGGAATGGCGAATTAAATTTCAGAAATGTATTTAGCAAATATGAGTCGTGACACCTCAACCACCTTACAAGAATTCCGTCCCCGAAATTAACTAAGGGTAGAGGTGCAAAGATCGCAACCAAGGGACATCAAACTTGAGAAAAACCCACGTGCCACACAAAAGAATAAAAGGGACAACTCCCGATAAGGTGTGGACACACTGACACGAAAGGGACATGCCGACACGAAAGGGACACACCGACACGAAAGGGATACACCGACACAAGAATTGAATTTTCCAAAGACACCAGAGACGAAGGATCCCATAAGGGATTTATCTCCTCAAGAACAAGAAACCAACAATCTTCTTACAACAATATTCACAACGAGAAGCGAATCAGTTCTACAATCGTCAACACTCTACTATTATTCTACAAACTCGTACACACATAGTTTTGCAATTTAGTCACCCTACCCACGGGTACACATACATCCCCCCCACACACCCAATGTGATAATCAAGTGACCACTAAAATTTAAGTTTGAGAGGTACCGGTCGGATACTATTCTCAACCTAAGTTTCTAGGGTCATCCTTATACCACACAATAAAATGAACATACACACCTGGTCGATTCCACACTGAAGGTGTAAGAATAACCGACTCAATTACTCGTTCCCAATACATCTAACAATCTATCCAAAGATTAGGGTGCAAGGACGTGGATTTACGAGAAATCAAGAATGGTTCCAAAAGACATACCAATCAATCAAGTGGAGAGCAAACATCAAGCTTGGCCACTGCAACAAGAACAAAGTGGCACAAGAGAACCAACACAACTCATCCACAATTCAAATAAAAACAATATCAGAAGTCAAAAGTAATCGTGGCATCAATTCATGAAATACAAAACCAAGGAACTTACGACGAAAGCATCCAAGCTAGGCAACGAAAGTCTCAGCTGAGAAAATTACTACAAATGATGTCCACGGGGGGAACCAATATCCAAAATACAAACACATAACATCAAACCAAGTTCACAATGTTACTAGAAAAACACAACAAGGGGTGTCACTCCCACTAACACACAATACAACTAAGACAAACAAACACGAAATAGGTCCACTAAGATAGAGAAACCGGTGGCTGAGGATCCACCGTAGCAATCGTGTAGACTCTACCACGAGTCATCCGGTCTACTGGTTGCTTGCCTCTCTGAATCGAATCCCGATCTGCACCTTTAGAATTGGTTCCTCTCTCGAATTGAGGACTGGATGAGAACGAATGGTGACGAGACTACTGACCCTGACTCCCTTGCTGGAGCTTCTCAACTCTTGGCCCAACCAATGAGTGACGCCCAACTGACATCTCTCCTTTCCTGTCGCTCCTCTGCGCGCAATTTCTTCCCAAATGCCCTAACTAGCCGCACTCGAAGCAAGTAATCTGGGGACATTGAGAGCGGTAAAATCCTTCTTGATTGTAGTGATGACAAACGATGTGGCTCCTGGATAGACCTCATGTGACACCAACACTGGTGATGGATTGAGAGTCCTGCTGGCTACGAGAATGAGAATGATCCCTTTGCTGCTTCCTTCCTATACTACCTGAAGATGACGTGGAATTTGAAACAAAAGACCGTCGACGAGGCTCCCACACTTTGACTTCTTTCTTTTCTTCCTTGCAAATAGGCTCAATAGCCCTGGCACATTCTAACATAGTGGCAAATGAACGAATACACTGCCCGACGATGAGTCTCTGAATGGAAGGATGAAGACCCTGCTTGAATCTTTTGCACTTGCGATCTTGTGAACTGACCAACTCTGGAGCAAAAGAGGACAAAGACTGAAATTTGATCGCGTATTGAGAAACCGTCATGTCACCCTGCTGCAATAACTCAAATTGCATCCTCAACTGTTCAAGAAAAGATTCTGGGAATTACTGATCCTCGAAGGCGGAAATGAACTGCTCTATGACGTGATACCTATATTTTCGTGAACTGCTCTCAGATCTGCAACTCTAGCCATCTTCCGTGCATCTTTCTTGGCTTCAACTATCGAACTCCACCACTCTCCTGCTTCACCGACCAATTGATAAGATACAAAAGACACTCGTATCTCATCCTTATTGATGTGAAGAGTGTCCAATGCCTTACAAATTCCAGAAAGTCAATGATTGGCCTCAATAGGCTCACCCTCTCCATTGAAACTAAGAGGGTTCATAGCACGAAACTCTCATAATGCCTCCATCACGTGGCTAACACCCCTAGCCCTAGGGGCTTGAACTGCTCTGGTGGCCTCAACCATGGCCTCGGCAAGCTGCCTCACAAATGGTCTTGGATCCACTATTCCTTCTTGACCCACTCCAATGTTTTCCCTTTCACGGACATCTTCCGTCGGGACTTCCTGATGCACCGGACGAGTCCTACGACCTCTCTGACGAGCAACCATATCGGAAAGCAAGACGACTAGCGATGATAAATCCTAGAAAATACATAAACAACACACTCAATACACAGGCCAAGATACAACAATACTCATAAATCTCTACACACAATCTATGAGCCAAAACCATCTCCAGCGCTAGGAAAAACAAACCACATACCCAACATACATATATATTCACAGATATGATCTCCAATATACTAGCAAAAGCCAAACTCAACCCGTGAACCAATACCAAACTCCTATGCCTCATACAATGGCATACAAATGCCATGCAACTCTTAATGCATGCAAACACAAACAAATGACTCCATAGAAAACACATGAAGAACCCATTGAGACTAAGAATCTCCCCAAGTTTCCAAGGTTTTCGAATGAAAGCTCTGATACAAAGTTGTCACGCCCCGGATTGTCACGCCCCGGATTTTCAAACCATTTTTTTGAAAACAAATTAAATGAAAGTAAGGGGAAACATCACTTGTAGTATCTACACATTTCATTACGTTCTCATTACATTTCCAGACACAGTTGTTACAATATGAACAGAAAAGCGGAAGCTACAACAAATGCCAAACGGCTACAACTGTACTGAACAAAAAGGGAGAGAGTGAGGGTACATCCCACCCTCGGGAGTCAACAAAAGCACCAAGTGGAACCTGCTGGGACAACCTCTGAAAACCCGGGAGCTGACGAAGCTCCAAGCTCAACAATAACCGCAAGTCCCTGCAACTACCTGTAGGGGGGGACCACAAAGGTCTGATCATACCACGGATCAGTAGATAGAATCCTGACCACTACCAAATATGCACAGGTGGTGCATGCCTAGGAGGGGCCAGCACAAGTAGTAAAGATGTAAAGGAAAGCAGTAGTAGTGGAAACAACAACAGTAGTACAGTAAAGAGAGAAACTCAAGCAGTAAGGCAGTAAACGAGACTGAGCTGCGTGTCATCTACTAATCT
Organism: Monotropa hypopitys; assembly: GCA_002855965.1. Classification (NCBI taxonomy): domain Eukaryota; kingdom Viridiplantae; phylum Streptophyta; class Magnoliopsida; order Ericales; family Ericaceae; genus Monotropa; species Monotropa hypopitys. Next base: position 11,015 of record NMUG010008946.1, read on the forward strand.
CCTCAAAAGTAAGGGAGGTAACAGTGTCAAGCCCAAGGGCTAATCCAACCAAATCTCAAGTCGTCACAACCAACTCTCTACTAAGAGCACGAGGTCCACCGTCAAGGGAAACGTAAGGGACTAAGGTGGACGTAAGGTAAGCCTAGCACGAGACAATAGGGACCAAGGCATATTAGCGACAAACGTGTCAAAACCCAAACCGTAACCTCAAAAGGACATCAAAGGCACAACCTTTCAAGAATGTCGTAAGGTGATATCTTTCATTTACATTTCATTCGTACAAGTGCCAAGACTAAGGGATTCTTATCATAACATTTTCCCTTTTAAATTATAGTAGACTCATGTTCTTCGTTTCTCCTTTTTATTGTAATCGAGTGTACCGGTAGTATATCAATTGTATGATAGTGCTATCTCGTAAGGTCATAACAATCTCCGTC
>NMUG010008947.1:0-11450 GCA_002855965.1 Monotropa hypopitys
CAATATTTTGTAAACAACTAATTCAACCCCCCTCCTGGTTGCTTTTGGGCCAACAATTGGTATCAAGATTGGTCTCTTTAATATAAGACTTTACCGTCTAAAGAGAAATCCATGGCCACAATAGCAACCACATCTTATTCCGATGGTCAATTGACCAATAGACCTTTGTTTTTCAATGGGTATAACTTTTTCTATTGGAAGAACTGAATGAGGATCTATATTCAATCAATATATTATGATATTTGGATGACCATTTTGGAAGGTCCTCATATTTCAACGAAAACTATTGAAGGCATTGAGATTAGCAAGTCATACTTGGAATGGTTTGTCGGAGACAAACAAAAAGTAGAACTAAATTCTAAATCGATGATTATTTTATATTGTACATTAGATGTAAATGAGTATAATCAGACTTCGTCTTGCGAGTCTGCTAAACTTGTTATTTCTCATGAAGGCTCAAACCAAGTTAAGGAATTTAAAATAGATATGCTTGTCCATTCATATAAATGAATGCATGAGAATAAATCTACCCGATAAATATTTTCTAGATTCAATGATATTATGAATGGTCTTAAATGTCTTGGAAAATCTTATGCTAACTTAGAAATGACAATGAAGATTATTAGGTCCATGACCAAATCATGGGATACCAAGGCAACCATTATTATTTAAATGATGAATTTTTTTACTTGCAGTCTTGATGGGATCATGGGGACACTCGTGATGGAATAAATACATTTAAAGCTAAATGAGGAGTCCACCAAGCCAAAGAAAGATATTTCCCTCAAAGCCTCCTCCTCCAAATCTGGAAAGAATGATGATAGCTCTTGTGATTCCTCGAATGATGAGGAAATAGCTCTTATCACAATGAACTTCAAAAAATATTTAAAGAGCAATAAAAGAGGATGGAGGAACAATAATAAAAACAACAACAAAAGGAGGAAGCACCAAGGAGCAACACAATCACATGCTATGAGTGCAACAAACCCCTCCACATCAAAGCCAAGTGTCTCCAACTTAAATCCACATACAAAAAGGGGTACAAGCAAGCAATGATCGCCATATAGGACAATAGTGATGATAGTGATACCGATGCAGAGGAGGAAAAAGAAGTGACCAACTTATGTCTCATGGCCAAACATTCAAACGAAGTAAGTATTAGCGCATCACTTTTTAATGAACTTCAAGAAGCATTTGATTCTTTGTTTGAAGATTTTGAAAAGTTGAAAGGAAAGCATAAAGAACTAAAAACCATTTCAAAAGATCTTTCCAAAAAACTTGATGATATTTTAGAAGAGAATAATTCTTTGGAAGAAGAATTAGAAAAATTTAAGAATAAATCAAAAGAAAAAATTTCAAAGTTTGAAACAAATGAAAATTCTTTGAAAAATAAAATCCATGATTTGAAAATCTCTTTAGCTAAAACAACTCAAGATCAAGAAAACCTTGACATTCTTTTGGAAAAACAAAAGTCTATTTTTATAAAGCTGGGTGTGGCTTCAATCCAACCCCAAAGAAAATTTTCTACAAAAACCTTTTCATGGAGAAACCAAAATTGACATGTCACTATTGCAACAAGGTTGGACACATCTTTTCATCTTGTCCTATCAAAAAGAGTCATTTTTGTAAAAAAAATTGTAAAACAAGTTTGGGTATCAAAAGATAGGCTTGTGCATGCTAACCCTAAAGGACTCGAAATGATTTGGAAACCAAAGGTTATGTCCTAAACTTTTCTTGTAGATATGCTTGAAGACCACTTCATCCAAGGAGAAATGGTTCTTGAATAGTGAATGCATAAGGAACATGATCGGTGACACTAGAGCATTCTCATCTTTTATATTCAAGGATGGAGAAGTAGTCACATTTGGAAACCGGTAAAGGAAAAATCATCGGTATTGGTAATATTGGTAAACCTCCCATTCCCATTATAGAATATGCACTATTTGTTGAAGGTCTCAATCATAATTTATTTAGTATTAGTCAATTATGTGACAAATGATGTAGAATTATTTTTGATAAAACAAAATGCATAGTTGAGAATATTGATAATAACTCCACAATTTTATTGGGCAAAGACTTAAAAATGTTTTTGTAATAGATTTGATGGACTTGAAAAGGTAAGAAGTTAAATATTTTTCGGTCACAAATGAAAATGGTTGGGCATGCACACATGGATGTCATTGCTATGATTTCTGTAAAAGACTTAGTCATTGGACTTTCTAAAATAAAATTTTAAAAGATAACTTTATAATGCATGTATCCAAGAAAAACAAACTAAGATTTCTTTCAAATCTAAAAAAGTGATTTTAATACAAGATCTTTAAAACTTTTATATATGGATTTATTTGATCCTTTAAAGACACCAAGCCTTACCGGTAAAACCTATTGTATTGTTGTTGATGATGATTACTCTAGATTCACATGGGTCATGTTCCTTGCTCATAAGTATGAGACTTTTCATGCTTTCACAAAATTGTGTAGAAGGATTCAAAATGAAAAAGGTCTTGTTATTTCTAATGTTAGAACGAATCATGGTAAAGAATTGGATAATAAATTCTTTTAAAACTTTTGTGATCATCATGGTAATGGACACATTTTTTGGATTCTAGAACTACTCAACAAAATGTGTTGTAGAAATAAAAAAATAGAAATTAGGAGGAGATGACCAGGACAATGCTTTGTGAAAATTCTTTACCAAAATATTTTTGTGTTGAAGCGGTTAACACTTTATGTTATGTTTGTAATCGTGTTTTCATACACTCAATTCTTAGGAACATCCCATATGAGATTTGGAGTCGAAGAAAACTCAACATTTAATATTTTCATGTATTTGGTTGTAAATATTTTATTTTAAATAATGAAAAAGACAACCTTGGTAAAATTGACTCTAAATCCGATGAAGCAAATTTTCTTGGATATTCTTTAACTAGTAAAGAATATAGAGTCTATAATAAAAGAACTAATGTAGTTGAAGAGTCTATCCATGTAGAATTAAACAAATTTAACGATATTCCAAAATTTGTTGTTGTTGATGATGTTGTAGGAAATTTTGAAAAGTTATCCCTAGGTAAGATGCATTACCAACCTTAGAAGAGGCTCCCAATGATGAAGAAGTGATGGATCCTCCACACGACCAACTTGCCAATATTGAATATCATCTTAGAGCATGGAGGATGGTCCATGTTCATCCAATTGACCAAGTCATTGGAGACACGTCTAAAGGAGTAACTACTTGAAATTCCCATAGGAACTATTACAACAACTTTCCGTTCGTATCACAAATTGAATCTAAAACATTTCTTAATGCAAAAATGATTAATTTAGCACTTTAGCCATGCAAAAAGAGTTAAACCAAATTGAACGAAACAAAGTTTGGGAATTAGTCTATGTGGTAGCCGGACCCCAACTGTCTTGGGTCGGACCCCATCTATCCGGATCAGCCCAACAATTCGGATCCAATACGTATCTCACGGAGCAATCCAGGGCCGTCGGTCTCACGGACCTCCAAACATACACTGCTGTTGAACAGATCCGGCGGATCATCATGTGTTCAACATCCTAAGCAGTCTCAACGGACACCAGAAGGAGCCAGGCCGGTCCGGCCATGCGGTCTCCTCCAACCTTCGGCATTCCCATCCGGACGTCAAGGAAGCCCAACGTCTCCACTCCCCACTGGAAGAGGGGAAAACTTCCACCGACGGACGGTCTCATGCCGGAGGGGTCCACCATCGGCAGCAACGGGGAACAATGACCTCCGGCAGGTGGCACTCGGGTCGGCCGTACATCTGCTGACGTGGCCCGGGTCGGATCAGCGGCCCACTAGCACTGTAGGGCTAACGTCAGCACTCAGCCTCCCGCCCGTGTGCATCACACGCTTGCATTCTTGGCGCCAAAGTCAGCACACCTATATAAACTCCATCAAAACACTGTTCACAAGGCCCCGGACTGAGTTTTCTGGTATCTCTCCGACTCTCTTTCAGTTTACGGTTTCCTTTCTTCGACCGTCACTGACTTAGCCATTGGAGGCCCCTCTCGGTCGCTGCCGACCGGTGGGCACTGACCTTTGTGGTTGCAGGAGCCAAGCAGGTGATCCATCTTCTCTTATAGGGGACCGAGCACCCAGCCGAAGCACACCATCCCAGTCATCCGGCCATCATCCGTAGGATCCACAGCACCCTCCGGATTTTCAGTCACCACAATTGGCGACTCCGCTGGGGAGCACCGTTCCCAGTCTCAGGTGACCGACAGTCTACTTCTTTGCTGTTCATCTCCTTCTTCTCCAATGGCCGTTGACGACGCCCGCGACCATCACCACCGCCGACTGCCTCCTGCTGCTCCTCACCCCGACGTAGCTGTTGCCGACCCTCCTCTAGCCCTACTGGGATCCACATCCCAGCCACAGCCCGACGAGCAGCTCCGTCAGAAGGATCTTGAGATTGCCTTCCTCAAGGGCCAGCTAGCAAGACTCGCCGGAGGTTATCCTTCTTCTCCATCATCCTCAACCTCCGGGTAGGTCTCCTCTACCGAAATCAGGACTATCTTCGGACATCTGCCGTACCGTCGAGCGGAGTGACTATCTGGCATGTTTGCCCTTTGCACAGCCAGTTCATATCCGTGCCGATGGCCCGTCGTATACCCAGGAATGTAGCTCCTTTCATGCTGAAGGATCACCTGATTCCGGCATTGTTGACGTAGGGTCTCCCGGGCGTCCTTCAGTCCTGAGCTGTAGCCGGATGCTTCGGAGGCCTTGGCCGTATCCTCCCCCTTCTTCTTTTCTGCTTCAAGCTCTTTCTTGTGTGAACGCCTCTCATTCCTGAGCTTCTTATCCAGGTCAGACTCCCTCTTCTTCCCCTCCTCCACTGCCGTCCGGAGGTCAGCAATTTCAGCGTCCTTCATGGCTACCTCACTCCACAGCCGGACCGAATCGCTGGCGAGTCGCAGGAACCTGTCGTACACAGTGGAAAAACAGGCAATGCCCTACCAAAGGAAGATCAACCAATTAGCAGGCTGCATGAAGTACAGGGGTCCGGAAACAGACTGTCGAAAGATGTTACCTCAACCAGGCAAGAGAAGCCCTTCTCCACCCGTTCAACATAACGATCCGGCATATCAGCAGTGTTACCGGGCGACGCCAAGACCTTTGCAAATCGCACCCCCAGCTCAGGGTGCTCCACCACACTCTCAGAGGCCAAAATATGGGTTCCATCCGGCCAGGTCAGATCCGGCTGCCACACCTCGTCGGATCCAACCGGCCGCTTCCCACGGTCTCCGACGGAATGCGATGAAGTCCTCCCTTGGGGCTGCCGAACCTGCTCTCCAGCCGCCGCCACTGCCGGATCCCGAGATCCGGTCCCAACCAGAGGAGTCTGGGAGCCAACAACATCCCCGGCCGCAGCAAAAGGTCCCGGGGTAGGAGGGACGTCGGTAGCAGTGCCCCTAGAGGTGGTGCCCTCCGTCCCCTTGGTAACCTTCCTCTTCTTTCTAACAAAATCGTCTATGATGGGGCGAGCTTCTCCTTTAAAACCTTCTCTGATCGGCATGGCGGGAGCTCTGGCAAGGGCGGCGCGTCGGCGCTGTCTTTTTCTCTTATCCTCCAAAAAAGACAGGTAAGTCGGCCGGTATTCCAAAACCCTGGGAACGTCTCTGTGTGGAAGGTTTCGGAGTGCAGTAATGTGGTTGGGCTCGGCTCGGTTCTTCCACCGGAGGGTAACTCTTGAAAGGGCTGCAAAACAAGAAATTCAGTCAGTCGGCATACTAGAAAGCAGGGAAATGAGGAAAACCGAAGACGCAAACGGAGCTTACCAGGCGACCCCTTAGCGGTCGGAATGGGCTTGCTGCCGTCAGCAGGGCTGTTATAGCCGCCGGTAACCAGAACATAAATGTCGGCAAACTTGTCAGAGTCCGGCAAGCGGGTGAACAAGTCGCCGCAACCCGGACGGGCGCTCAAAAAATAGCGCTCCTTCTTCTTATTTTGGGAAAGTGTAAAAATGCCGAAGAGATCAGCAACAGTAAAAACGAGACCCTGGGTCCTGCACAGCTTTCTAATACATCCGATTACCCTATACGTGTTTCCGGAGAGCTGGGCTGGGGAAAGCCCATACTCGCACATAAGGTCTCTAATAAACTCGTCCACAGGTAGCCGGAGCCCTCCCTCCGTGATGGCCATGAAGGGGATGGCCACGAAGTCCTCACCATAAGAAACTTCCTCCGGCTCAAATACAAGCTCCGTGGTGACGTCATCAGGGATAGAGAACCTCCTCCTGAAGTCATCCGGCAAGAAGACGCCGGTTCTGGTGTACCGCAGATATGGACAAATGCGCCGGCCTGACGGTCCGGCTCCCTCCGGCTCCTCCTCTTCGGCAACCTCTTCAGGCTCAACAGGAGATGCCAGAGGGACGACAAAGGCTATGGGACTCGTCGACTCAATAACGTCTTCAGCGCTCGGAGTGGATGGCGATGATTCCTCGTCGGTCTCGACATCAGAATATCTTTCCTCAACCGAACTCATCTCCACATCAGAGTTCGATCGGGTGTCGTCTGAGTCCGACATCTTCTGCTCACGTCCTGCCGGACAATCAAAATGATAGTTAGAGGGCGATAAATCCCCATAATTGGGGCTTGCGCCGACTCTATTTACCCTCCGCCAAAGGGTTTATAACCCAGTCGGCGAAGGGGATAACCGTCCGGCAGACAGGCAGTCGGACCAACGATTCTCCCACCGACCAGGCAGGAGACCGCTTTGATAAAAGGAAAGACAGAAATTTTTACTGAGGTCCGGACAATACCTGAAGAAAAAGGAAAGGAAGAAAGCTTGGGAAGTCTGAGAGTCCGGAAGCTAAGCGGTCGTCAGAATTAAGCGTCGGAGAGCAAGAAATGCGGGAGCAGTAAATTCTCCAACTGCCACTTCTCTATATTTATAAGCGAAGGCAGGAGACAGCCTGCCCTTCGCGGATCCCGAAGAGGTGGCGCAGACCAATCAGATGACGGTTCAGATTTCGAAGGGACGTCCCATCAGCACGACCTCTTCCTCCGACCAATCATAAGCTGACACGTGGACATCCCAGAAAGGGCGGTTGAAACACAATCATTACACCCCCAGCCACGCGCCGGACAACGCGCGTGTGTCAAACACCAACCACGAAGCTTCCGGATCAATCTCCTTCGGCAACGTCACTCAACGTCCGGCTCAATGGACTGTCAGCGTCCGGCGTACTGCATCAATCCCTTCCAACAAGTTGAAAAGAATTGATGGGCTATTGTGGTAGCCGGACCCCAACCGTCTTGGGCCGGACCCCATCTATCTGGATCAGCCCAACAATCCGGATCCAATACGTATCTCACGGAGCAATCTAGGGCCGTCGGTCTCACGGACCTCCAAACATACACTGCTGTTGAACAGATCCGGCGGATCATCATGTGTTCAACATCCTAAGCAGTCTCAACGGATACCAGAAGGAGCCAGGCCGGTCCGGCCATGCGGTCTCCTTCAACCTTCGGCATTCCCATCCGGACGTCAAGGAAGCCCATCGTCTCCACTCCCCACTGGGAGAGGGGACAACTTCCACCGACGGACGGTCTCATGCCGGAGGGGTCCACCATCGGGAGCAACGAGGAACAATGACCTCCGGCAGGTGGCACTCGGGTCGGCCGTACATCTACTGACGTGGCCCGGGTCGGATCAGCGGCCCACTAGCACTGTAGGGCTAACGTCAGCACTCAGCCTCCCGCCCGTGTGCATCACACGCTTGCATTCTTGGCGCCAAAGTCAGCACGCCTATATAAACTCCATCAAAACACTGTTCACAAGGCCCCGGACTGAGTTTTCTGGTATCTCTCCGACTCTCTTTCAGTTTACGGTTTCCTTTTTTCGACCGTCACTGACTTAGCCATCGGAGGCCCCTCTCGGTCGCTGCCGACCGGTGGGCACTAACCTTTGTGGTTGCAGGAGCCAAGCAGGTGATCCATCTTCCCTTATAGGGGACCGAGCACCCAGCCGAAGCACACCATCCCAGTCATCCGGCCATCATCCGAAGGATCCACAGCACTCTCCGGATTTTTCGTCACCACAGTCTATAAACCTCAAAATCATCCAAAAATTACAGCAAAATGGGGTTTTAGAAATAACTTGGATGAAAATGGCTTAATTATTAGAAATAATGCTAGATTGGTAGCACATGGTTATAATCAAGAGTGAGGTATTGTTTATGAAAAAACCTTTGCCCCGATTGCTAGACTTGAAGCTATACACGTGTTGCTTGCATATGCCTCTTATAAGGATTATAAACTTTATCTGTCATGACTCAAATCATATCATGGGCTATGACCGGCCACGAGTAAACTCAAAAGTCCTAAAGAAACAAGTAAAGTGATTCCATAACAAAGTAAATGTAAATAAAGGCGGAAGCGTAAACAAAATATCTAGAGTGAAGTGCATAATATAGATTCTCATTACTATAATATTTCTTTTACAATATACAAGGCCTGCTTAATTCTTTAAACAAAAGAGTACAATCAAAAAGTAGTTATCTTATAAGCTCACTTGGATATTCATGCTCTTGACCTGAAAAAGATTTTATAAAATCTCATAAGTATTATTCTAGAATGAATCAAAATATGCCAGTTACTAGTTTCATGTATAATAATATTCCAGCAATTCAAAGCTCATTTTTAACATAATATCGTGGCTCAATAGCCATAAGAATGTCAATAATCATTTTCTTTGGCACACTAGGCCTCATTCCTTTCTCAAGTCTATATCATTTACTCCAAGTCCTTCGGCTTATAGCTTGTTTTTGTTTGATATCTCAGCATGAATATAATCAATTAGCTAGCATGAATATAATCAATATGCTTTTCTAAGCTATTCATGGTATTAGTGGTGTAGAGAGCGACCCTTACAATATTTATGTTGGTGTGATATCACTCAAAGATCATCTGGTCACATGATCCCAACCTTATTACTCATACTCTGCTGGTTTCAGATAGGCCCCAGTGCCAAGCCACTGTGTCACCGCATATGTCGTTCAATCATATAAACATTTCTTTTCCATTGTTAAATCCATTGTATCAAAAGAGAATCTCATGCTCATTTATTTCATTTTGTAATCACAATATAATATCGTTTGGATGCTTACTAGCAATAAAAGGTATTTCATAAAATGAATAAGCATGCTTGCATAAATTTCAAGTAAATAAGGCATGTAGTGTAACACCCTTGAAATTTGAAACCATTTTTTTGAAGGATATAAAATGGAGATATTAGAGCACATGCATAAAAGGTCTAGTCCATAAACATTACCATTCCCATAAAACATTTCAATGATCCATGCCACACACATCACATGAGTTTAGGAAGAAGTACATGTCCGGGTGTTAATTTTTACAAAATAACAAATACAAGAAACAGATGAAAAACAAGTCCATCCATAGGACTAATGCTCCAATGCTTCTTCAAACCATGCTTGAAACCACCAAGCTATGCCATAGGCTCCTTCTCTAAAAATAGAGAGGGTTAGGCCACGCCTAGTAGGAAAATCCCAAACAAGACTTCATATGATTGAATACACTAAAGCAAGAAAAATGCATGCATAGAAGTTAGGCATATTATCGACATGTGATCCCTAGCAAAAGATAGTCATTTTCCAAGATTTTCCGTGTGTAAATCATTTCCAATTTCATCTTTCAACAACGTTTCAAGTCTTAGGATTTTGTCAAGATAAGTGAGTTTTCGGCTAATTCCGCGCTAGCCGCTCATCAACAGGCTAACCGACAAATTCCTCGTATTCCCCAACTCGACGGGAAGGGCTAGAAAACCCTCCATTGCGCAATGTCGTGAGTGCTCGCACTAGCCACTCAAGGTAATCCAAGTTACCCATTAATTTAGCCAACTCAATTCCCCACAATCGTTCATTCATGATTTAATTCCACGACATATAGGTTCCCGCATATCAAAACGAATCATATTCAATGAATTGCATGAATTGAGGTTCCAATCACATTTTCCCCAAATTTCTACACTTAGTCAAAATCTAGGTTTTCCACAAAATTGGGGCTTTTGATTTTAAAGCAAGGGTAAGTAAAATTAAAGTGTCAAGGAACCTAATTAACATGCCAATTGATTGATTCCAACAAGAATTGAACCACAACTCAAACATACTTAACCCTACACTAACATTAACCCTACTTACACAAAATCAAATGGATTTTGAGGTGTATAACAAGGATATGAACACAAGCTTAAGATCCCCTACCTTAGGAAGAAGATGATTAAAAGCTTGACTTGAAGCTCTACACACCAACACAAAAGAGAACCACCACTGCGAAGCTTGGAACGCCCTCTACAACGTTAATGCTCTGCAAATCTCCCGGAAATCATCTTAGGAGCTTCAAATCGAAGAGAGAAGGTAGAGAATGAGAGAGTTAGGGTTTTAGGAGGTAGAGAGAGAGACAATCTGATGAAAATGGGGTGAATTCGTGCCCTAGTTTGTATATATAGGGACCCCTTGAAAAGACACAATTACCCTTAATGAATCTGCAAAAACAGAAAATCTGTACACGACGACCGGTCGACGTCATCAGGTGTACCGGTCGGCAAGAAGAAATTCGAACTTCACACAACTCTCTAAAATCCCGCAACCGGTCGACGACATATGGTGTACCGTTCGGGAAGAAGAAAATCGAATTTCCCAAAACTCACTGAAATGCCACGACCGGTCGACGATATATGGTGTACCGGTCGGGAAGAAGAAAATCGAATTTCCCAAAACTCACTGAAATGCCACGATCGGTCGACCGGTCGTGGAGAAGAAAAAGATAATTTTTCTAAGTTTTGTTTCTCCGAGCACACTTCCGACAAGGTTTTGACGATTTTCTAATTATCTAAGCGTGTAGAATTCTTAAATTATTTCACGGACTATTATACGATAATTTAAAGTATATTTGTAATTTATATAAAATTTTTGGAGTGTGACAAACTCCCCCTCTTATAAGAATATCGTCCCCGAAATTCATAAAAACGAAGAAATGATAGAAAGGAATTGGAACGTTTACCTTATTCGAAAAGCATAGGATATTTCTCCACCATCTCGTCACGTCTCTCCCAAGTCGCTTCCTCCAAACCGTGGTTCTTCCAAAGGACTTTCACCAACACAATCGATTTTCCGCGCAAAGTCTTCTCTAATGTATCCAAGATGCGAATCGGTTGCTCCTCGTACGACACGTCGGCTTCCAACGCTAATGTAGACCAATCCAAGACGTGTAACGGATCAGGTTCATATTTCCGGAGCATGGAAACATGAAAGACGTCATGAATGTTAGAAAGAGAATACGGCAATGCAAGACGATACGCTACCTCCCCGACTTTCTCAATGATGTCGAATGGCCCGATAAATCGCGGCACTAGCTTCCCCTTCTTTCCGAAGCGAGATGTCCCTCAGCGAGGAGACACCTTC
>NMUG010008948.1:0-11449 GCA_002855965.1 Monotropa hypopitys
ATCTATCCTTTGTCTTCATTGTGTATTTTTGCATTTCTATTTAGTTTTCATTCTATGTTTTGCTCGGGACTAGCAAAATTCAAGTTGGGGGGTGTGATAGGTGCTTAAAAGCACCTATTTATACACTTTAACGTGAGTATTGTTAGCCTCGAGTCGTTGTTATCTAATTAGTTTTGTAGTTGTTTTGCGTTTTAGGTAAAATAAATCATGGAAGTGCTTAAATTGAGCCACAAGACCCTTTGACATGTTTATGGCAGCCTTGGAGAGTGAGGAAGAATGCTGGGAACCATGGAGGACAGTTTGCAAGCAGGAAAATCAACTTTAGCAGATCCCTGTCCGGACGGGGAATGAGCATGGACCGGACGAGCCAACAGAAGCTTTACCAAAACACTCCAGCAACCTTGGTCCGGACGAGAATGGGCTTGGTCCGGACGAGAGTCAACCGCCGTCCGGACGGGGATTCTTCATGTTCCGGACGAGCCATCAGAGAAGCTGGGTTTGGCTGAGATTTGCATGGTCCGGACGGGGCAGCAGCTGGTCCGGACGGGGCGGCTCGTAAAACACGTTTTTTGTAATTAGTTTTTATCCTAATTAATCCTAGACTATAAATATGCTAAGAGAGGATTAGTTAAGGGGATCTTGAATCATTGTGAGACCCTTGGGGGCTGGAGAAGAACCCTAAGAGATTGCATCTTCTTCCTCCTCTCTTCCTTCAACTTCCATGGCTACCATTGGCATAAGCTCCCGGTTTGTGGGTTCTATGGCCAACTAACTTCTAATCTAGGGCAAAGGATAAGGTAAGGCTGTTGTGGGGATGCATCTATTGTAAGTACTCTTGGTTTTCTAATGAACGGTTTTATATCCTTTAAATGTTTATAATGCTAGATAGGTTATATTCTAAGTATAACCTCCATTCATGTTGATGTGTATTGTTTATGTACGTTTTGAGTGTTCGAGACAATCCATACCGCAAGACAACGGATGCTTGCATGAGATTTTCTTATAGCAAGACATACGTTGTGCTACGGAGATGGATTGTGCCTAACTACGATTCGTGCGACTTCTCCTTTGTTTAGATAGAGATTGATCACTCCCATGCTAGGCTTAGGATTATAACCAAAAGTTGCTTAGAATTGATGCATGTCTATTAAGCCGAACCGAATCCGGATCCCTAGACTTTTCTTTAATCACAAAGTTCAAGTAATTCATTCAATTGCCTTATTTCTTACACCATTAGGTTTTTAGTCACAAAGTGAACTTCCCAACAATTTTCTCTTTTACAAATCGAAGTAGAAAACTATTGTCTAAACTAATCAATTCTACGACATTGTCCCTGTGGATCGACACTCGTACTTACCACTGTTCTTCGGAACTAGTGTTAATTATTGAGTCTTATAAATGTATTTTTGGTTGCTAACGACGCGGCCAATTATTTATGTGGGCATAAAGTACATGACTACCTTTGCTGTGCAATAGTAACGACCAAATTCTAGTTTTAGTTAAGCTAGAACAGACCTACGCACTTGGAGATGGTTGTGGTTAGGGCTGTAAATGAACTGAGTCGTTCGCGAACTATTCGAGGCTCGATTCAATAAGAGCTCATTCAAGTTCGATTTGTTTATTAAATGAACCGAACCTGAACCTCAATTTTAGGCTCGTTTGATAAATGAGCCGAACCTGAACATAGCAGTATTCGTCTCGACTAGGCTCGTGAATCTAGAATATATGTACAAAATAAAGATTTTATACACAAATTTATACATAAATGAATTTATATGTGTAAATATATGTTTGTATAGAATAAAATTCTCAAAATTTGTGAAAATATAAACCTATATAGATATGTTTCTTATAATTAAATATGTAGAAAACTTAATTATTTGTAGCCTAGACCCTAATGCATGCATAAATAAGTGTTCATTTTTCACCCGTTAAGGTTTGTGAACACGTTCGAGTTCGAGTCAAACCTAGGAGAGTTTGGCTCGAGCTCGGCTGGGCAAAATTTTATTAAGTTCGAGTTCGAGTTCGAGTTCACTGGAATCTTAACAAACCAAACCCGAACATTTTAATGTTCGGCTCGATTCGGTTCGTTTGCAGCCCTAGTTGTGGTTATTCTGTGATGTGGCAAGGGTATGAAACCATTGGGTTTGGATAATTTGGTTGGGCCGGATATGGCCCAATAAATGCATGGAGGAAACTGATGATGGCCCATCCCCCTCTCAAACAGAGGCTCTTCTGTGAACAATCTAACAATACCCCAGTTTTCCCGCAACCCCGATTCTCTCGCTCTGCTCGCAGCCCTAGCCGAAGCTCGCCCCCTTCCGATCCAAGGTCAAAACCCGCAGATCTCACTCTCTGTCTCAATGTCTCAGGTAATTCAACCGTTTTCTACAACCTTCTATTAATCAGGTCCATCGTTTACAATCCCATTTTCCCTCCTCTCTATATATGTACGTACACACATATATATTTCTATTTGCCAATATGAAGGGAATTGGTACATTCATTCGGTTACTTAATTGATTCGTTTATTTTCCGAATCTCACGTGTATTAAAAAGGGGATTTGTTTACGAGGAATGTACATAGTGTTTTTGCTGATTGTTGATCGATGTTTCTGCGGCAATAGATGTGATGTATGAAGAGATTAGGTTTTTGTTTATCTGACTAATCTGATCGAGGTATTGAGTCAATTAAAAAGGCATATTGTTGTTTATATGCAGTAACATGTATTATTATTTTTTATTGTCAGGTGGATAGCAGAAATTTTTCAGCGGCCAAGCGAGCCCGAACTGATGGTATATATATTTTTTATACTGTATTTCAACCAGCATGTTTATATGTGTACCATGCCCTAAATTGGGACCCATTTACGATGGATAAAGACCACAAGTAAAATAGCTTGAGTTATGCTTCCCTTTTAAATTTGCAAGTAAGCCATTTATTAAGAGGGTGTACATTTTCCCGACTCATAAAGATCTTTGGCAGCCACATGGCTACTGTCCGGTCACAGATTTGGATTCTGAAAAGGCTCGGCATCTCAGTGTTGACAAAGTGGTATCAGGCAGTGTGAAAGTCTTTGGTCCCGTTAAGATTTTCAAGGAATTTGCCCAGAATTTGAATTCAATGGGTGTGATTCACCTGAATGTGTGGTCCCGTCAACCCAAGTGAATGTCAAACATTTATGATTTATCTTAGATTCTGGGATTTCCTGGGAAAACTTTGGGGGACTGTAGCAGGACTGGCAAATCAATAGGTTTCTACAACTTACTTTGTTTTGGGTTGAAATATACTTTGGGTTATATGCATTATATATCCTATATGTGCACAGTGTGAATGATTCATGTTGCACCTGTGACATCTTAATGTGTTATATGGGGCCTTATGTATTAGCTGTACCATGTTTCATCTATATCTACTTGTTTTGTGACGTTGTTCATCATGAGGATCAGGGTGGCGCATGTGGTGTGTATAATTTAATGCAAATGACAAATCTAAGTTTGGAGGTCCAAATGCGTTTTGGAAGGACGAAATGATTTAACACCCTAAAAAGGTCTTTCTAATCACAATGTAAATCAGCATTTGCTTTGAAACCAAGATCACACTTTTTTTACAAGCTATGTTTGTGCTTTAAATTTAAGAATAAATGATTAATTAAGCAGGTGCACTTTTGTCCTGTAAGTGTAGCCCTTTTGTAGCAATGTGGAAATTGCCCAGTAGCTGATTCGGATTTCACAAAGGGGTCCGGAACATCACAACATGTTTGTTTATGTTTTTATTTATACATGTGTTTGTGTCCTATTCTTTTTTATGCATATAAGTGCCTTTTTAGTGCCAGCTTCGTAATGTTAAAACGAATTGCTGACAGTGGTTTACTGCTTCACTATATATCTTCCATTGAACAGTCATTATTGTTTAGAGACTAGTTAGACTGGTGAGCAGTGTTCTAAAAGTTGGCATAGGTGGCCCGCCTAGTGTTTGGACCAATTTCCGTATTTTTGTATTATTAATAAAATAATTATCCTAAACAGAAGGATAATCAATATTAATAATTTTAATATATTTCAGGCCTAGAATTAATAGGATGATTTATCATTATTGGTCTTAAAATAATATAACTTATATTAAGAGAAAGAAGAAACAACACAACGAGTAAATGAGGGAAGAAGTTCAAATCTTTGATGAAGATGATGAAGAAATGGAAAAGGTAGGGTCGAAGAGAAGGCCTCACGTTCTTCGGCCTATGGATTTGCATCAACTATCGATTCTGATTCTTCAATGGATACAAGTAAGAAGAGGCAACATTAACGATGCAATTTGGAAGAAAAAACACATAAGTGCGTCGATACTTGTCCAATTAAGTGTTTGAAACCAATATTCCTTTTCATGCTATTGATAATGATAGTTTCAATAGATTTGTTGAAGCGGTTGGTCAATTTGGCCCGAGTTACTAACCTTCAATCCAATACCAATAAAGGGAGCCGTTGTTGAGGGGATCAGTTGAAAGAACTAAGAATGCACTGAAGAAGCAAGAAGGAGAGTGAGTTGTGAATGGTTGTTCCATTATAACTGATTCTTTGACCGTTTGGAAAAGAAGTATTATGAACTTATGTGCCAATTGCAAGGAAGAGACAACTTTCCTTTCTTCGAAGGATGATTTCGGTAAGTCACACACTAGGAAATATATCTTTGAATATGTTGGCAAATGCATTGAAGATATCGGGCCACAAAACGTAATTCAAGTGGTGTCTGACAATGCTACCAACAATATGGCCACCGACAACTTGTTAATGATGAAGAGGCCAAACATGTTTTGGACTTCATATGTCACTCACACCTTGAACCTCATGCTTGAAGGAATTGCCAAGCAACCAAAGTTCAAAGTAGTAATTGATAAGGCAAAGTCATTCACTATCTTTGTATATGCCCATCATAAGACATTAGCCTTGATGAGGAAGTTTACAAAGAAAAGAGACATAGTTAGCCTGGGAGTCACTAGATTTGCAACTTATTTCCTTACATTGCAAAGCCTATTGGAGAATAAGGAAAAGAAGTTTGGTTACAAGTGTGGAATGAGAAAATTGCAAACACTCTAAAACTGCAAAGGGAAAATGGCTTATAACACCATCTCAAGTATGACATTTTGGAATAGGGTAACACTATGCTTGAAAGTGTTTGCTCCTTTAGTGAAGGTGCTTCGCCTTGTTGTTGGCGACCGAAAGCCATCAATGGGTTTTTTGCATTGAGAACTAAAACAAACAAAGGAAGAGATTAAAGTTGTATACAATGAGGTTGAAGCTAATTACTGTCCAATTAATAGAATATCCAAAGGTCGGTATGATAGTCCATTGCATTTCGCGGCCTGCTTATTGATCCCTTACTACTTCTTCAATGATCAAGGCTTACAAGATGATCCAATTTTCATGGATGAGTTCCTTGTCTTGAGAAGTTCTTTCCCGATGACTTTCAATTGCAAAGTCTTGTGACAAATGTGAAGTTGAAGTATAAGAGGAAAGAGGGTTCGTTTAGAAGAGTTATGGCCATGGCGGGATGCACCAAGAATGATGACGATTATGATCTGGGTAAATAGTTGTTAGATTTATAGTATTGTGGGCTTATTGGTAGTTTATGATTTGTGCTTATTCTATATTGGTTTAGTATGTAATTTAGGGTTTTATGTTTCTAATATAAATATAAGAAAGTGAGACCTAGGGAAACTAAGCTCTCACACTTTTTGTCTCTCTCTTTCTCCTCTCCTTCCGTCTCTCCTAAACTTTCACTTGGTATCAAAGCACGTAGAAAGGGTACTGCAAATCCATCGACTCCGCAGTTGAGGTCACAGTGGCAACCATGGTGGTAATCACAAATCGCGGTTCGCAGTTTTTGTCACACTAGTTCAAGGCTTCTCAATCGTCGTCTCATCTTTGTCGTCCTGGTGATGTAATTTATCGTTTGTGGTTGTACGTCGTTTGTGTTCGTTTATGGTTCATGGTGATTCTTGTTCGTGATGATCTAGGGTTTTCCCGATCTCATATTGTAGATCGATTCTGTGAGTATGTCGAATCTAGATCTCGAAGAGTCTGTTGAGATTGGTGGTGGTGGTGGTGGTGGCCGCAATAGAGGTCATAGTGGCGGCCACAGTGGTGGCCATGGTGACGTGGTTGGTGGTCGTTCTGATTCATCTGCGGATGTTAGTAGTGGTGGCAACCCTGATTTCTTTACCAGTTCTCATAGCTATGATGATATTTGTAAATCGATTAGTGTTGTGAAACTCAATGTGGCTAACTATCTGGTTTGGTCCAAGTCTATTAAAGTCGTGTTGAGGGCGAAGAACAAGTTGCAGTTTTTATTTGAGGATCCTCCGACCAAATCTTCAATCGAGTATGAAGATTGGATGAGTGCTGATGCGTACGTCATATCTTGGTTGTGGTGTAGTATGGATCAAGTTATTACATCGACTGTTCAGTGGTGTGAATCCTTTAAACAGATTTGGACTTCCTTAGAAGAATCGTATTCTCATTAGAGAAATGTGGCTCATATCTATGAGTTGTATGCGTTGTTTAACTTAAAATAAAATGGAAAACCTGTTTAGGAGTATCTGGCTAAGAAGAATGCAATATGGAAGGAGCTGTTGCAGTATCATCCTGTTACAACAGATTTGCGTGAAGCTCAGTCTTAGAAGGAGTTCCACGTTGCTCTTATTTTAGCTGGTTTAGATTGTGATCTTGATCCATACAAATCCCAGATTCTTACTAGTGAGCAATTACCTACTGTTGCAAATAGCTTTTCTCGCCTTAATCGATCCTTCTTAGGTCAGAGTTCTATTGTGCCTAGTAATGATTCTGTTGCATTGGTGTCTAGTGGTGGAGGTCGAGGTGGTGGCCATGGTGGTGGTTGTGGTGATGGCTGTTGTGGTGGTAATGGAGGCTGTTGGAATGGTCAAGGAGGTGGTTGTTGTGGTAGAGATGGTGATCAGGGTGGTGGTCGTACATCTCAACGAAAATGCAACTATTGTGGTATACTA
Source organism: Monotropa hypopitys (assembly GCA_002855965.1). Classification (NCBI taxonomy): domain Eukaryota; kingdom Viridiplantae; phylum Streptophyta; class Magnoliopsida; order Ericales; family Ericaceae; genus Monotropa; species Monotropa hypopitys. The sequence goes on from NMUG010008948.1 coordinate 7,023, forward strand.
GGACATACCGAAGAATACTGTTGGGACAAGTGGGGTAAACCAGAGTATGCACACCAAGTGTATGATAAAGGGGTCCAGTCTTATCCATTGGCCTCTGACCACGCTGTTTCCGAGTCTCATCATAATTCGGTTTCAGACACTTCCTCTTCCTTGGATCAGATTCTTTAGAAGTTGTGCACTTTATGGTATCTCCTCTCAACCTACTGCAACCATGGTACATATAGGTAATCAGGCACTTGTTGCCAATCAGTCACCATCCTCCTCCTGGGTCATTGATTTAGGGGCGAGTTCTCATATGTCTCGTACAAATTCTATCTTTCATAATCGTTCTCCTATGCAACACAATATTATTTTAGCTGATTGTTCTACTCGTCCCATGGTTGGGAATGTGTCATTCACCTTACCCAGTCCTTGATGTTATCTGATGCTCTGTATGTTCCTCAGTTTCCATTTAATTTGTTATCTGTGAGTCAGATGACTAAATCTCTACAATGTTTCTTAACTTTCTCTCCAACTGGTTGTCTTTTTCAGGACCTCAAGACGAAGAAGATGATTGGTTTGGGGCATGAACGGGATGGACTATATTATTTGGATATTTTGGGTCATGCTTTCACTTCTGTCTTTGCATCTTCATTTTAATGGCATTTTCGTTTGGGTCATCCATCTTTATCTAAATTGCGTCAAGTTGTTCCGAGCGTTTCTTCTATTTTTGTTTTAGAATGTGAGGCGTGTTAGTTGGGAAAACACCATCATAATGTTTTTCCTTATAGAGTTGAGAGTCACCATTTGTAGTTTTTTGAGCTTGTTCACACTGATATTTGGGGTCCGTCTCCAGTCAAAAGTCCGAAAGGATTTTCAATATTTTGTTATTTTTCTTGATGATTGTTCAAGAATGACTTTGTTATATTTAATGAAAGAATGATTTGAATTGCCAAATGTGTTATCCAGTTTTTATAATGAAGTTTTCACTCAGTTTGATAAACGTATAAAAGTGTTGCGGTTTGATAATACATTGGAGTATACCCAATCATTTGTCTTTTTTTATGCTAACCGTGACACCATTCCTCAAACCAGTTGTGTCCACACTTCTCAACAGAATAGTGTTGCTGAACGCAAGCACCGATATCTATTAGATCTTCGCGCACTCTCATGTTCAATATGCATGTTCCGAAATAGTATTGGGCAGATGCGGTTCTTACTGCGTGTTATCTAGTTAATAACATTTCATCTTCTGTGTTGAATAATGAGGTTCCTTTCTCCATGCTATATCCGAGTGCTACTGCTTTTTCCTTATCCCCTCATGTGTTTGGGTGTGTCGTTTTTGTTCATAATTTGGAACCCAGCCGCAACAAGTTGGCTCCTCGATCTATCAAATGTGTCTTTTTTGGTTATTCTCGGACTCAAAAAGGTTATAGGTGTTACAATCCTTTGTTGCGTAAGTATTATGTCACTGTCGATGTTATCTTTTTTGAATTCACTCCTTTCTTTTCTTCCGGGGATCATTCGTGCCATTCGTTTTCTGAGTTGGTATCATTTATCCCCATGCCAGTCATTCCTGCATCATCTCCTTTGCAGGTTTATCAGTGTAAAAAACATAAAAAGGTAGCCATGCAAGATTAAGTTCCTTTACCGCATTTGCCTACAACTCCTATCACCATTCAACCACCATTATCTTCTATGCCTGTGGCTCCTTCCTCTTCCTCAACAAGTCCAAATGATCTTCCTATTGCTGTTCGGAAAGGTAGCTGTACTTGTGTAACGGCCCCAAAATTTTAAACCTTTTTTAAAAGGTGATATTAGAGCAATTGAAATAACTACCAAAAGAAATACAACCGTCCCAATACCACCTACATGCATAATATATCAATCACAGGCAGGCATAAGTATGAAAAGCATTAAACTACTTATTACAAACCGGAGACCATTAACTTTAAAAGAAGTGCGGAAATAAAAGAGAGAAAGTTCAATACATAAAAGAGGTCTTCAAATCTCCACGTAAGCAAGGAAGTCCAAAATAGAGGGTTAGGCATATGCCTAGTAGAGAAAACTAAACAAGAGATATATGTAGATGCCATGTGTGCGAAACAAAGTATAGAAATAAGCATGTGATGCATGCATGGAGGACCCGAAAGGTTTTGAAAGAGTTATCAAGTTAAGAGCTGTTTCCGTTTCTTTCAAGTTCCAAGATCAAGTGTTTCTAAAATATTTTTCAGAAGACCAAGTGTCTGTGTCAAGTCCATCACCTTATCAAAATAATGGTTTTCCAAAATCATTTCCAACTTTCCTTATCAAAATAGAGTTCTCTACGATTTATGATTTTCATAGAGTTTAGGCTAATTCCGCGCTAGTCGCCCGTCAACTGACTAATCGTGATATTCCTAGTATTACCCGACTCGACGGGAGGGTCCAGTCAAACTCCCACTGCGCAATGTCGTGAACGTAGAACGTTCAGGGATCAAAATCCCATATAAGATAGCCAACTCAAAGGATCAAAATCCAATATCATTTACCATTTGATTTCCAAAATCATGATTTTCCCAATTTCTCAAGTTAGACCCAACGGCCAAAATCAACGTTTTCCCATGGTTTATAAATACCAATTTCACATTCCAAGTGTCAATTTCATAATCTCACATTAAATTCCCCAAATCCCCAATTTCTTAAAATCAAGTCAAATTAGAATTTTTATAAAATTTTGGGGTTTTCAAATCAAATCATAGGGATATGAAATTGATACTTTAGGGAGTCCATACAACCCCTACAACAACTCCTAGACACGATTTCTAACTCAATCAAGACCCGAGACTCAACCTACTTGCATCAACTAAGGTTTTGTGAAATTAAAGAGGGAGTGAGAGAGATGAGTGAAAATGCGATGCAATGCTAGACCAATACCTAGAGAGGGGTAAATAGGTTGGCCAATTAAAATTTTATGATTTCTCTTTTAAAATGTTTGCAAAATAATTAACTTGGTTAATTAACAGTGATTGTTATTTAGCAAAATTAATTAAGTGATCGATTATTAGCGCAAGTGGAAGCAATAGTATAACGAAAAATAAACCAATCACAGGTGCAAAGATATGTGTAAGACAAACACAGGTGCAAGTAGGAGTGTAAGGGAAAGAGAGTCAATCAGTGGCACAACGCACAATTTATAGTGGAAACCACTTAGGCATCAAATGATCCCTAAGTGTAAAACCACTTGACCTAGACTACTTTCCACTAGAAAGAACAAAGGTGTAAGATAATACAAAAGTTACCGAACTTATACCCAAGCCCACCTAACTTCTGTAAACCTAAAGCTTCCTGAGCCCCTTCTGATGTCCTCTAGAAAACCACAGTGCCCCGCACTGATCTCCGATTCGCAATCGGCTCCGGAGTGCTCCGGCCAAGCGTAGACTAAGGTCAATCAACCAAGTAGGAAGTGATGTGACGAATACACTAGATGAATTATCTAGTAGAGTGGGTAAACTTTGGAGAATTAAGAAAGCACTTAAGAAAGTGATAATCTCCAAAGTATACAAATATAGAGTGAACTAAGACTATAAGCCCAATGAATAACTCTAAGGGAATTGTTCAATGAGATTTACTACAATAGGGAAATTGATGAATAAGGTAGAGATATCCAAGGAGATATTCAATTGAATACTCCAAATCAACTAACAACAATCTCAATAGATAGAATCTAGGGTAAGCAAAATATGCTAGAGGGAACCCTAGAGAATGATTGCACAAAGGTGACGAGTTCTTCTAAATCCTATGTGGATCAAAGGACAAAACTTAAAGTTTGATTAAAATCCCAATGAAGAATTATATCCCAAAACCCTAGAAAACCTAGGAGACACAAGAACCAATGAATCTAGAAATATAGATTCTCACAATACTCTCAAAGCTAAGGAAGTAATCCCTAGATAGATACTCTTGCTACAAATCAAATACTAAAACTCAAGACCCCAAAATCTAGAATATTAGACAAATCCTACACCAATCAATCCTTGCTAGGAAATCAAATATACTAATGTATATTGATCATCCAAGGTAGAGAAACAAAGAGAGATTAAGTAGAGAGCAAGAGAGAAGAGATCACTTAACTCAAGGTTGATTTCTTGATTGAAACCAATGGTTGCAGCAGTTACAAGGAAGAAATCACAGAGAGAAATCCTTTGCACAAGTTCTTGATAATGTTAGAGATTAACCCTAAAATGATATTAAGTATTCTATATATACTTAGAGAACATTAGAGAAGGATTAGGGGTGATTAAGAGTGAAAAACGAGGACAAAAATACCCCTAGACGCTCCTCTATACCGCCATAACAATTAAAAAACGTTTTTAATTTTTGCTGTGCGAAGGAGCGTAACCGGTAGCGCTCAAAGGTGTAACCGGTTGCGCAAGTCTCAGTCGAATGAAACTTGCAGACAGATAAAC
>NMUG010008949.1:0-11449 GCA_002855965.1 Monotropa hypopitys
TGAGCACTTCAAGAGCTTCCCATGGATGGGCTTGGTCCACTCCGGCGACAATGGAGTATTCCGGCGAACTTTTCCGGCGAGCATCACCGGAGCTCCGGCGAGGTAGAGTTCTTCCATCCCTCTCGTTTGTATTGTTGGTATTCTTACTTCTCCCTTACATATTTTGCGAAAATCCGTCGATTAGGTGATTTTGCGAAATTAGGGAAATTTGTATTTTCAATCATTGTTCGCGTCAATTGGCATCGTACATGTGTGGTCTAGGGTCTCTACGCGTTCCCTAGGGAATTAATTGTTCGATTGTGAGTCTAATTTCGAAAAGCCCCAATTTGATAAAAATGCGTCGTCGTTGGTTTAATAAACTTAATTGGGGAAAATACTTGTTTTGGACACTCCTCGGGAGGTTTATCGGTTAAGACGTAGTTGTGACACGTTTTGAAAGAAATCGAACAATGTAAAGTAGTGTGCAAATGATTGACATGTTTTTGTGAAGTAAACGGAAATATTTTGGGAATGAACGTTTTTGTGAACAAACGGAATGTGTTGAAATAAATGAAATGAACGTCACATTTGGAATACGATGTCGACTAGGAGGTTATTGCCCTAGGTCACACGGAATGATTGAATGAAATGATAAAATGTGACACGATACTCTTTACGAGGAAAATATTTACTCTATACGAGGATTGGATATTGATGAGTGGCTATGATATGGGTTGCTTACCTTGTGTTATTATTTAGAGTGGCACACGACATTGCGCAATGGAGGTCTGACTGGACCTTCCCGGTGAGCAGGGGAAAACAAGAAATGACACGACATGGAGTTGACGAGATCCTATGCGGAACTAGCCTATACTCCATGATTGTTGATTGATATTTGCCTTGCTCCTACTAGAAGGCACGAAAATGGAATACACGTGACATTTGGAACACAAGTAGAACTTGGAATGAAACGGGAATTGGAAAACGTTGACATACGGAAAATGAGTCTTATATTTAGTGTGAGTCGACACTTGAACACAATTCCCTTTGGGCCTTGTCTAGGAACTCTTTTGGTTGACGTTAGTTACTGTCGCTTCTCTTTTGAGTCTTGGTCAGACACGGTACTTTACTACTTTTCTTTACGATGAGTCAAATGTGGAATTTGAAAGAAAAGGAAATGTTTTACTTTAATGAGAACCATTGCATTGTATCATTTGCATTCCTTGCACTATCACTCACTTGCACCCCAATAGTATAGACATTTGGAGATGGATTACCTCTACCAGTCGGTTGTGCTTGACCCTCTACTTTTGTAGGAACTTGTTCTCCCTGATTGAGAGTGGCTGCGAGATCCGTTACAGGACTTGAGGCTGGAACGGATGTTAGTGATAGGTCGCCTTTATTTTTAGTCTTGTACTTTCTTTTTGTTACCGTTGGCCGCGTTGTACAGGATTAATTTATAAAATCCTTTTTTGGCTTTTTCCTTTAGTTGGGGCATTGTTGTACAGGGTTATGTTATAAAACCCTTTTTTCCTTTTTTTAGTTGTATTTCATTTGTAACAAGCAAGCATGTAATATAATAAGTAGTGTAGCGTGTGTGTGTGTGGTGGATTGCTTTACCTTTGTTGGACACTCGTTACCTACTTCTAACACGTCCCAATGTTTATTTCAAAAAAAAATATGTCTCAAATTTTGGGAGTGTTACAAATGATGCCGAGCAGAGCTTTGCCAAGCTCAAGGAGAAATTGTCCTCATCACCAACCTTAGCTCTTCCCGATTTCATCAAGCTGTTTGAAGTCCACACGGATGCCAATTACGTCGTCATTGGAGCTGTCATATCCCAGGAGGGCCGCCTAGTGGCCTATTACAGTGAAAAGCTAAGTGAAGTAAGGAAGAATTGGACTGCCTACGAGTTGGAACTGTACGAGGTTATCCAAGCTCTGAGATTTTGGGAGCACTACCTCATTCAACAAAAGTTCGTACTATACATCGACAACAAAGCCTTGGAGTTCCTGAACAACTCAGCTACCATTAACCGAAAACACGCCAGATGGATTGCCCGTGTTCAAGCTTTCAAATTTGTTTTGAAACACACTGTGGGGACCTGTAACCGAGCTGTCGATGCCTTGAGCCGTAGAGCATCCCTTCTTGATGTTGCCCACATAGAACTAGTGGGATTTGATTTCCTCAAGGAGTTGTATGAGGAAGATGAAGATTTTCGAGATTTGTGGTCCCAATGCTAGCTCAGCAAGACAGGATTGAATGGATTTCTTATCCACGAAGGGTACCTATTCAAAGGAAACCAGTTATGCATTCCCAAATCATCATTACGGGAGTTGCTAATCAAATAGGTTTACTGTGGAGGACTCAGAGGACACATGGGCCGAGATAAGACTATCCAGCAGGTGGAGGATAGGTATTATTGGCCCCAGCTCAAACGAGATATTGGTCGATTTATTCAGAGGTGCTACACCTGCCAAACGGCTAAGGGCCAGACCCAAAACAGCGGACTCTACACTCCATTGCATGTTCCCGAGGCACCATGGGAAAATCTATCCATGGATTTTGTGCTCGGGTTTCCCAGTAAACAGAGAGCTGTAGATTCAATCATGGTCATGGTGGATAGACACTCGAAGATGGCACACTTTGTGGCCTGTAGAAAGACTTATGACGCCTCTAACATTGCCAATCTCTTCTTCAGAGAGATTGTTCGTCTGCACGGCATACCCAAAACCATTACCTCAGACAGGGACAACAAATTTCCCAGCCACTTTTGGAGAACATTGTGCGCCAAGTTTGAAACCAGCCTCCAGTTCAGCAGCACTTGTCACTCGCAGACTGATGGCCAGATAGAACTTGTCAATCGCACACTTGGCAATATTCTACATTGCCTAGCTAGAGACAAGCCCAAGCAGTGGGACCTCTAGGTGCCCCAAGCTGAATTTGCATTCAACAACACCATCAATAGATCTATAGGCCACACTCCTTTCTAGGTTGTGTGTCTTCATGTTCCTACCCATACTCTGGATCTTGTTCCTTTACCTTCTCATCCGGGATCTAGCCAAGCAGCCGAGCACCGAGCAACAAACATTGTCCACACACTCATTGACACCAGAGCCAGACTTGAAGAGTCCAATGCCAAGTATAAGTCTCAGGCAGATAAGTGCAGGAGGAGGAAGACATTCAAAGAAGAAGATTTAGTTATAGTTCATCTACGCAAAGACAGGTTCCTTATAGGAACATATGGTAAGCTGTAAATGAGATGAGTGGGACCCTGCAAAGTCCTCAGGAGAATCAACGAAAATGCGTACAAGGTGGATTTTTTTGGTGACTTTCACATTTCCAACACTTTCAATGTCGGAGACCTGATTGAGTACCACCCTCCCAAGCACTTAGAAAACTCTAGGACGAGTTCATCTTTAGTGGGGGAGCCTGATGTAGGACAAGGGCCTACATGTACCTTCAGTAAAGCTGCCAAGCATACCTTAGCCCCAGCCGAGCAACTAGCCCCTTCTTTTCTTGCAGCCGCACAGCCTTCATCAATCGTCGAGATGCCACCCCGCGCACCAGATGCCGATCTGCCATACTCGCCACACTGCCCTAAAGAACTTCAGCCCAGCCCGGCCAATCTTTCTCGTACCAGTTTGGAATGGCAACCTACATTAGCACGGCCTCAACATCTGCACCCCAGCACGGCCATATTCCCGCAGAGCTACTGGGATGAGACCATACGGGGACCACCCGACATCCCCTGACATTCTGTTATTACTTTTCAGAGTTTGTTAGGGAATTGTACATTTGTAATCATTTTGCTTTTCCGTTTTTGTTTGTATTAGCCGCCACCCATTTTAGGGTTTTCCTTTCTTTGTTTTGTTATTGGCTATATAAGTCAAATGATGTACAGTTACACACAGCTTTTTGATAATTTGACAACCTATTTTGATAATTTGACAACCTATTTTCCGAAAGTGAGCTCGTCTCTCTCTCATCTCATGTGGATTCCTGTGTAGGTTAGGTGGATTCCTAGATATTCTATCGGATTACGGTGTTAATCCGACCATCTCTTTATAGATTACAGTGTTAATCTGTCCACTTCTACCGGATTTCATTCAAAATCCATCCCTCACCTCAGATTCAGTTTCCCTGAATCGACCTTCATCCTTCTGCTTCCCATTCCACTGCGTTCTGCGCCAGTTACTCCCTCTCACTCAACACACATATATATATACTTATGCCAAAAATACAAATATGTCCCTAATATTCATCCCTGAATTACCCTTACTAAGGGTGCATACCGATATACAAGACTTGTATATCGATATGCAATGCACTAAGAGGCTGCCCCAAAACTCTACATTTCGATATACCTTCAATGGTATATCGAAATGCCTACAAAGGAAAAATGATCAGACAGGTTCAAACATCGATATACCTCCAAGGGTATATCGAAATGTGGCATATCAAAATGCCCAATACATATATAGAAATGAAGTCAAGATAGCCATGCATTTCGATATACCATTAAATGGCATATCAAAATACTCATGAAGGAAAAAGGGTCAGAGACCTTGCATTTCGATATGCACCAAATTGCATATCGAAATGAGGTCATTCGATAGGAAGGCCAACATGAGCTTATTTTGATATACACACGAAGTGTATATCGAAATACTCAAGAAGAAAAACTGACCAGAGGGTTATGTATATCGAAATTCCCTACTCCTGTATATCGAAATGCATCAATTTCAAGGGGAACAGATTGGCTGTATTTCGATATACACCACAAGTGTATATCAAAATACACACTAAAGAGAGGAGACCAGAAACCCGATATATCAAAATAGAAAAAATATGGAGGGGACCCCTCTTTCGATATAGACAAAGGAGGGAGAGAATAATTTCCTTGATTTAATGGAAATAGGTGATTGTCGGACAATGTGGCGATCACCCGAACATTGATAAACATTTCCAATTCAATTCCCGAACCTTCTAAACATCTTCAATCATAAAATGTGGGTCCCGGAAAGGCCTAATTTACCTATTTTCGATTATAATCTAAAAGAATTCCACTAAATGGAATATAAAATTCCAAAGAAAATATAATGAAATTAATTAAAAATTCTGGAGTGTGACATAAAAGCTCTTTTATCCCATTTTTACTCTTTAAAATATAATCTTCACTTTCTCTTTCCCATCTCGAAAACTTAATTTATTGTCTCTTCCTCATCTCAAAAACATATATATAGATATCTCATAAAATCTCATAGGATCAAATAGGATCCATCTCAAACTCATCTCATCTCCTCTTAAAACTATAATAGTCAAGGGTCATTAGGTCCGCTGACCATGTATTAATGACAGTACTGTAACCATGTGAACATTCTCGATAAGTACACAAGTAATGAACCAGAGGCCACTCGTTTCTATACCCCAGTGGTAAGGATTAATAAATGATCATACCTCTATACGTAACTGTCTTATTTGATTGTGAGAACCTGTAGCGACCCGTATTTCAAAAAGGAATTTCCAAAATATCGATTCGTATTTTAAATTAGATTAAAAATCTAATTTTATTTTTCTTAAAATCCTAGTGTGATTTTAAGGTGGTTGACCTTAGGATGAGGTAGAGGATTCGATTATGAATCCAACGCAACTCGAATCACCTCAATCGGAGGTCGGACGAAGAAGTTATGGTCAAAATACTTTCGGAAAAATCAATTCTTTCAAGTCTGTAGAATTTTACCTTTTCCGACCGGTACACGTTTTTCGCCGACCGGTCGCGGCGTACCCGAGAGTTCGCGACCAGTACAGCCTTTTTGCCGACCGATCGCCGCGTGTAAAAGTTCTGCGCGAAGGTTTAAGTGAAGGGCAATTTGGGGATTTCGCGTGGGGGTCCTATATAAGCTTGTTTGGCCCGATTTTGGGCATTAATCCCTCCCCATTTCTGTAGCTCCTCTCTCTCTCTCTCAAACCCTAACCTCTTCTCCATTCTCTCTTCAAATCCTTGGCCCAAACGAACTCGAATCGAGTTTTACGGAGGAGAAACGTTGCTCTACGCAACGTGGGCTTTCCGGCAACCCAACATTCATCATCGTTGATTAGCTCCAAATATGGTAACATATTTGAGCTAATTCCGATCCTTTATTATGTACATTCGATGTAACTTGATTGTTTACGAGATATTTTACGCTTGCTCTTAGTTCATGTGATTAGAGGAATACAAGTATAAAGGGTACGAATTGATGGCAAAATGCACAAACATCTTCTGGAGTGTTCCCTTTTGATTAACGATCTTGACGGGTGGAGTTGGAGCCAAACCTATCTTTGCAACCTTGATGACAGCCCTCCACCCAGCTTACCAGCAGAAATCCAAACTTCTACACCGGTGCATATCAGTCCTGCATCGGTGCAACATGGATCAGAATTCACTGAAAAACAGTTTGCACCGATGCATATCAGTGCTGCACCGGTGCAGAGTTCAAGCAGAAACATTCGACAGAGTTTTCACCGGTGCATATCGGTGTTGCACCGATGCAGCTGTATCCTGATCTCAGCAGTATCAAATCTTTGGAGTTTGCACTGGTGCACATGACCCCTGCACCGATGCAGGGAAGGCAAGAATTCTAGCAGAAACTTTGAACAAGAGTTTGCATCGGTGCACCCAGACCCCTGCACCGATGCAGCTATTCACTGATGCTAAATCAGAAGTACTTTGCACCGGTGCAGAATCACCTTGCACCGGTGCAGACAGTCAGCAGACCATATTTTCTGACAGCTTTGTGCTTTGTGACATTGCTTCCCAATGCAACATGTGCACGATTTTACTTGGTATTGGTCCATATTGGAGGCAAAGTAAGGGAATATTCTGATTGTATTATGTGGGAATGAAGTACAATAGTGCTAGTGAGTCTTAGACCATAAATTTTTAGTCTCTCTCTCTACCTTAGCTCTCTTTCTCTAGTTCATACTTTGACAGATTTTTGGCTTGAAGAAGGAGATAGTTTTCTGCAGATTTCTTGTGTGTACTCACGTAGTTCTTAAGTTGTTATCTTTGTAAGGCCACAAGTAAGTTATTGCTTTTATCTTTAATCTCATTTTTAGCTTTGTTCTCAATAACTACCTCTTTTCCCTTGTGTGATTGCTATCTTCCTATGGCCATGTGTAAGTAGTTTTAGGGGAAGGTCATGGCCATGGAGGCCATGGCTCTAGGTCCTTTTGGTGTTCTTCTTTCCTAGGTCATACTTTAGGTTAGGATTGCATATGGTTCTCCTACTTCCGGCTAAGTCTTTGTAATGTTAACATCTCGATTAGTTGTAGACAAACTCTTGTCACAACTAATACCTTATGCTATGTCTTGCATTCGACTTAGTATAATGCCATGTGAGGAAAATGTGCAATCCACCTCTAAAGTTGACCTATGGACATTTCACTACTAGGCCTAGAGTTGTGGAGGCTGTAGTCATGACCACTCCTGCTTTTAATTAGTTAATTTCCTTCAATCTTGCTCAAGTAGTGTTAAGGATCCACAATACATTATCATCAAATTTAAGTTGGCTACTTATAGCCTCAAAACCATTAAACTCTCAAAAAGAAGTAATTTCAAGAATTAAACATAACCTCCCTGTGGAATCGATCTCGTACTTCCCGAGTATTATGCTACGCACACTCTAGCCCTACGCTTTGGGTTACCTCTTTATTATAATACACATTGAGTGCGTAAGAAATTGTCCGCACCGTTGCCGGGGAGGCGACGTCTAATCTTGAGTTTATTTGTCTTTGAATCCAAAAACAAGTCACAAATAAAATTTCTTGAGAGGAGGCCATTGGTATATGTACGGTTACTTTCGTGACCAAACTCATAGACTAGTGCTAAATCAAACTCCCCCTCTCGACCCAATGGCCGATGATCTCAATCACGTTGTGCCACCGGCTCGTACTATGCGTGATTATCTTAATCCGACTCATGTCACACAATTGTCATGCATAGTCGCACCGGCGGCCAATGGCCAAAATGTTTTCACCGTTAAACCATCACATCTTCAAATGCTACCCCATTTTCATGGGATGCATTCCGAGCAGACGTACCTTCATGTACGTGATTTTGAGGAGGTTGTGAGCACTATTTGCAACAATCCTCTACAACTTGAGTCCGCTCGGATCAAACTCTTTCCGTTTTCATTGAAAGATCAAGCCAAAACTTGGCTAAATTCCCTTAAGTCTCAATCCATCACAAGTTGGGGAATGATCCAAGAAGAATTCTATAAGAAATATTTTCCATTGCATCGTAATCGTGCCCTAAAGAAACTTATCTCTTCTTTTTGTGAAAAAGAGGGTGAATCTTTTGTCGAATGTTGGGAGAGGTTCAAGGACCTCCTCAACGCCGTCCCTCATCATTGTTTCGACCATGCACAAATAGTTGGATATTTTTACGAAGGGATTTCTCAAAAGAATCGACAATTTATCGATATGATGTGCAATGGGGAGTTCTTGGACAAGGACCCAACCCAAGATTTGGACTACTTTGATTTCCTTGCTGAGAATACTCAATCTTGGGACTATTCCGATCCGAATGACCATTCTCAACCTCCTTTGGTCCATGGTCACCAATCCAGAGGAAAATATCTCTTGAAAGACCATGATGATCTATCGTTGAACGTGGCCAAGTTGAGTCGTAAATTGGAAAATTTTGACTTGAACAAACTCAACTCGGTGCCCACGGTTGCAAGAACGGAAGAGGCATGTGCCATTTTTGATACCATAGGACATGCTACCGCGCTTTGTCCATCATTGTCGGTAGTCAAGGACCTACTCTCTACCACCGAACAAGCGGATGTGAATTTGATTAACAACTTCCCAAGGAATCATCCCTTGTCCGGGGGGTACCATCCTAGTTGGAGAAACCATCCGAGATTAAGTTGGGGAAATAACGAACAAGGACCCCCCGTGGGATCACAATCTTTACCACCCCAACAACAATACAATCCTACTCCACCCGGATTCCAAAATCAGAATTTTGTACCAAACCGGTACCAAACTCAAAATCAATCCAATCCACAACAATATGGTCCACACCAATCTAACCAATTCCAATATGCTGTGAACCATCAAAATCAATTTCAATCCGGTCCGCAAGGACAATTTGGGGGTTCGAATACTTATAACCCACCTCATAATACAAATGATGACGATCCCATTTTCACATTCATGAAAAATCAAGCATCCGTCATGGAAGATCTAAAAAGCCAAATAATGAAGTTTACTACTACGGTGAGTTCGTTACAACAAGAGAAAGAACGGGGGAAATTTCCTTCGCAACCCATCATGAATCCTCAAGGTCAACATTTTTTGGAATCCTCTTCTTCAAACTCAACCCCTCCGAATAATCATGAACAATCCAAGTCAATCACAACTCTTATGAGTGGAAGAGTCTTGAATGATCCGGTGCCCCACCACCCAAACATCAATCAACTCTTCTTCCCCTACCTATGGCTATTCATATTCCGGAGGAAAATACCTCTCCCGAGGTTGTCAAATGTGATCCAAGTGTTCTATTGCACCCTAATGTGGCTCCTTTTCCACATAGACTTGCACCCAAGTCTAAGGGTCCATTCTATGATGATATTTTTGAGTTGTTCAAGAAAGTGAAGGTGAACATACCTTTACTTGATGTTATCAAGCAAATCCCTTCTCATGCCAAATTTTTAAAAGACCTATGCACGGTGAAGAGGAAATTGAATGTGCACAAGAAAGTGTTGTTAACCGAGCAAGTAAGCTCTATTCTTCAAACGAACGTTCCCCCCAAATACAAGGACCCCGGTTGTCCAACCATCTTGATTAGTATTGGCGGTAACGCATGTGAAAAAGCCTTACTTGATCTCGGCGCTAGTGTCAACCTTTTGCCCTTTTCCCGTATATCAACAACTTGGGCTTGGTGACATGAAGCAAACGACCGTAACACTTCAACTTGCGGATAGGAGTGTAAGAGTCCCAAAAGGTGTGGTTGAAGACGTGTTAGTCCAAGTAGATAATTTTGTCTACCCGGTGGACTTTGTGGTTTTAGATACTTGTCCAATATCTCCCATCGTTAAATCTTCCCAAATCCCAATCATTCTTGGCCGACCATTCTTGGCAACCTCTAATGCCATAATTCATTGCCGGAATGGGTTGTTGAAGCTTACCTTTGGTCACATGACCTTGGAACTTAACATCTTCAATGTAGGAAATCAAATGGGTGACGATGAGTAGGGGCGTGAGGTAAGTGTGATTGAGTCAATTGTTCAAGACCACGTCGATTCTATGCTCTATAAAGATCCTCTTGAGTTGTGTCTTACTTCACAAGAGGTGTCATCTCTTGAGTCGACGGAGGTCAATTTTTTGAATGCTTTGCTTGATTCAAACCTTGAAAAGGTTTATGGAGTTGATGCATGGACTCCAAAATATGAAGAACTTCCCGAATCAAAGGGGTTGGCACTACCTTCTAGTGTACAAGCCCCTACACTTGAATTGAAAGATCTACCCAAAAATTTAAAATACGTATATCTTGGGGTAGATCAAACATATCCAGTAGTAATATCTTCCATTTTGGAAGTGGAACAAGAAAAAAAGTTGATCTCTTTGCTCAAATTGAGAAAAGGGGCGATTGGATGGGCCATAGCCGACCTTCATGGCATTGATCCAACAATTTGTACCCATCGAATTTTTTTGGAAGAAGATGTAAAACCATCACGGCAACCCCAAAGAAGGTTGAATCCAAACATCCGTGATGTGGTGAAGAAAGAAATAATCAAGTTGTTAGACGGCGGGATAATTTACCCAATTTTGGATTCCAAATGGGTAAGTCCTATACAAGTCATCCCAAAGAAGGCGGGGGTTACGGTCATTGAAAATGAGAAAGGAGAATTTGTTCCTACCCGCGTCGCCTTGGGATGGCGAGTATGTGTTGACTATCGGAAGCTTAATAGTAGCACAAGAAAAGATCACTTCCCTCTCCCCTTTATTGATCAAATTTTGGAGAGGGTTGTCGGTCATTCTTTTTATTTCTTCCTTGATGGTTATTCCGGCTATAACCAAATTAAAGTTTCTCTAGATGATCAAGAAAAAACCACTTTCACTTGCCCTTTCGGCACTTATGCATTCCGACCCATGCCCTTTGGGTTGTGCAATGCACTGGGCACTTTTTCCCGATGCATGCTTGGAATTTTTTCTGAAATGATCGAGGACATAGTGGAAGTGTTCATGGATGATTTCTCCGTTCTTGGAGATTCATTCGATTCGTGTTTAAAAAATCTTGATCGTGTGTTGACGAGGTGTGAAGAGAGGAAGTTGGTGCTTAATTGGGAAAAATGCCACTTCATGGTCCGTGAAGGCATAGTTTTAGGGCATGTTGTTTCCGGCCGTGGAATTGAGGTAGACAAATCCAAAGTCAAACTCATTGCTAATCTAACCATTCCAAAATGCATCAAAGATGTGA
>NMUG010008950.1:0-11449 GCA_002855965.1 Monotropa hypopitys
TAAGGCGTTCAACAAGTTCGCGTAGTTTACGCATCTCCTGTCGAACAATTCTCAAATCTCCCACCATTACTGATCGGTCCTCTGGAGCATCATCCATTGGAAATAGGCTTTAATACCAACTGACGCAGAACGCAGAGGAAATGAGAAGGGCAGACGATTCTGGGAAACATTATCGCAGAAGGGGCAGACATATTAACAATGTAATCTGTAGAGGGATGATCGAACTAACACCGTAGCTCAGTAGAAGTGCTAGGAATCCACCTAACAACACTGGAATCCACCATCAACTCAGAAATCCACCTGAAGAACGAAGAAAGACAAGCTCTGGTTCAAAATAGGGTTTGTAATAATTTCAAAAGTTTTTTTATGAAATGTACATCGCTAGGCTTATATAACTGATAAGAATGGTAATGAAAACCCTAAAAGGAAAGACAGCTAATGCAACAAAAAGGAAAAAGAAAATGATTTCAAAATGTACAACGCTAACAGAATCTGAAAACGTAGTAACAGAAGTGTCAGAGGGTGTCGGGTGGTCCCAGTGTGGTCTCATTCCAGTAGCAGTGCGGGAACACGGCCACGCTAAGGTGCAGCGGTTGAGGCCTTGCTGACGTGGGTTGCCATGCTGAACTGGTACGTGCTGGGCTGGTAGGGCTGTGTTGGAGTTCCTATAGGCAGTGCGGCGAATGTGGTAGCTCGGCATCTGGTAGCTCGACATCCGTAGTGCGCTGCGCGACTGACTAGAAGGAAAGGGGGCTGAGCTCGGCTGGGGCTGAGCTCGGCTAGGGCTGAGGTCTGCTCGCTGTTATGTGTAGGCCTTTGTCCTACATCACTCTCTTATCACATATCGATATGTTTTCATTGCCTAATCATACATATCGATATGTGTGTCTTTCTATTTCGATATGTAAAACATCATTGGGCCAAAGACCAGAGAGCTATCAAATACATATCAATATATATTCTTCACTGACTAAACACATATCGGTATGTAAGCTAATTTAAGCCAATTTCCTATAATTTAAATATTTGGTCTAAACTCAATCCAAACTCCTCCAAATTTCCTATCTAGGGTTGTTATTAGATTATAACCCCATTTAACATGTAATTTTCTCTTGGATCTTACTCAAATACTCATACCCGAGACATGTAATATGGTTTCCTCGTTTAATTTGTGTAAAGTGTTAAACTGAAGTGAATTGTATTTCAAGCATACATAATCTTATTAATTAATTGAAAACATTAAATTTTTCTAAGACGGATATTACAATTCTTCCCCACTTAGAAAATTTCGTCCTTGAAATTTAAAATACCTGAATCAAATAAATGAGGATATTGATTCTGCATAAATTCCTCGGTCTCCCAAGTTGCTTCTTTCACCTTTTGATTCCTCCATAACACTTTAACTTTTGGTATGATTTGATGATGCAATACTTGTCCTTTTCGATCTAAAATTTGAACTGGTCCCTCAATATAAGATACATCTTTCCTTAACTGTATCGGTACTGATTCTAGCACATGAGATGTGTCTTACATATACTCAACATTGACATGTGAAAACATCATGTAAATGTGCCAATTCAGTCGGTAACGCTAACCAATAAGCTGTCGACCGAACTCTAACTATAATTTCATATGACCCAATATATCTCAGTGACAACTTCTTATTACCCTTAAATTGAATAACTCCTTTCCACGGTGATACTTGAATAAATACCCGATCAACCACATCAAATTCTAAATCCCGTCATCATTTATTTGAATAACTTTTCTGTCTATCCTGGGATATTTTAATCACTCCCTTACCATTTTAACACTATTCGTAGTATGCTAAACCATTGACTTGGCCTATGTCCATATTGGAATTTAGAACTCCCTTTTACATTTATCGATTGTGTTTGGCTGTCACGACTCATATTTTATAAATGTTTTCCAAAATTTAATTTGCATTTTTAAATCGATTTACGGATTTGGATTTGGATCCCTTAAAGTATTTTGGTGTTGGATTTATGTTTTGGGTCCCCTCTCGGTTCATTTATATCGCTCGTATTGGGTTCGGGTCGTTTCGGGGAGGTTCGGGGTCCCTTGGGGTGAAAATCCCACCTTCAGGACCTTTGCATCGGTTCTTGCACCGGTGCAAAGTGGTGCTGTTTGGATTACATCGATGCATGCACTGGTGCAGGTGATAAATTTTGAATGTGGAACGTTTGCATTGGTGCATGCACTGGTCCAATGTGGTTCTGCTGGATATTGGTGGAAGTTGCATCGGTGCATGCACCAGTGCAAAGTGGACCTGCCTTCTTATTTTACTCGTTGCATTGGTTGGTGCACCGGTGCATGCACCGGTGCATGCACCGGTGCATAGATTGTCGTTCAGTACTCATTAAGGGTATTTTTGGCATTTGGCCCTTGGGGGGTATATAAGGCAACCTTAGCCCGAATTTGAACATTTCTTCTTCATTTTCCAACCCTAAAGCACCACCCACTCTCTCTACCTCCATATCAAATCCTCTCCATTCTCACTAAATTCTAACCATCATCCAAGCATCGGTTGGAGAAATTGCAAAAATTAACGGTATTCTACGCGTCGAGGGCTCTCCGGTAACATAAGTTTCGAAGGCATATCTTCAAGATCAGATTGAAGGTGTTCTTGGTACCTCTTTGAGGTAGGACTTACTTATCCCTAGTATGTTCTTGGTTGTGTATTCTTACTTCTCCCTCTTTGAATGCTTGAGATTTCATCATTTATGCACCTAGATTCATGTTGGAGAAATTGGTCTAGGTCAAGGGTTTGTATAATGAAATTGGTAGTGGGTTTGTGGTCTCTAGGGATGTCTTCATCTATTCCATGGTTCAATTTCATGTCTTGAACATCCTATTGAAAACCCCTAATTTTGGTGTAAACTCTAGAAATGGAAATTTGAGGCTTTTGTCCTTCTTGTGGTCATTCATCTAAATTAAGTTTAATTTCATGCAATTGAGTATAATTGGTATAGATTGGATGCATTGGTCATATTGGTCATGTGTAGTGAGTTTGAATGCATCATGGGTCAATTGTCACCTTGTTATGTCATGAACACTATAGAATTGGAACGATGACCCACATGTTGGATTATTAGCATTGGCTAGGAAATGTGTTATGCAAAAACGAATTCACTTGAAATAAGGAATAATTGGAATGACATGGTTTTATAGCTTCGACTAGGTGTGGTAACGATGATATGGGGTTGATGTACTTGTATACGGGAATGTACTTGGCTAGAAGGTTCCCGGGATGGTTGCTCTATCCATGACATTGTGCACAATGGGGGTGACGTTAACCCTCCCAATGGTCTTTGGGAATGACGTAAAGGAATGGTTAGTGTGTCGACCGGCTACTATACCAATCCTATCATATCAACGTTACACAACGACAACATGATAAATGGAAACTTGGGATAACATGGAAGGGACTTGGCTAGATGCTTCTATGGTGTATCCATTGTATAAGATCTATGAACTTAATGTAAATGAGAACATTTTGTACTACGGAAAGAAGATAACAACTCATGTGCATGCTCATTTTGGATGCTCGGCATGGTAGTCCATTGTTAGTAGAGTTTGCATATGGATAGCTTGATTGGGGTCATATGGTAGTTGTCGGATCATTGTATATCTTATGAGTCGTGTACATCGTCATACATTGTGTGCTTGACATTCACACACGAGTCCATACCAGCCTTGCACATGCTAGACGATAGGTATTTCCTACTTTGGCGTGATGCCCATATTTTCATATTTTTTTTCAGGTGTTGATCCTTCACTTGAAGGACGTGACACATAGCTGGCTTTTGGAAACATTTTTGAAGAAGCCCCCATTTTACCTTGGTATTTCATTTAGGCTCCTTTGAGCTTGTATCATAGTGTAGGAGATTTTTAATACTTGTACATGTTTCACTCCCTCTACACTATTGTATGGTTGTACTTCTTTTCTCTTCTTTTCTCATTTATGCCAGGATTTTCATACTTGTGTGGATGGGTTAGAGTAGTGGTAACTTAGTTATTTTTTTTATGATTTAAAAAAAAAGGTTTGAAAATCCGGGGCGTGACAAGTTGGTATTAGAGCTTTCAGTTTCGAAAGCTTAGGCCTTTGGGGAAACTCTTAGTCTCAATGGGTTGCATGGATTGCATGGGTTGCATGGATTGCATGAGTTTTATGGCATTGCATTGTGTGGTATGAGTATTCCTTGGCATGGTCCATTTGCATATGGTGTGTGGGCAAATAAATTCTAAGTGTTGTATTCCTCGTGGCTATGGCCCTGTTGGTTGTTCCAATTATTATTCGATTCCTTGAAGAATAGTGTCTAGTCGTTCCTCTTATTGGTGAATTCATGTGTTAGAAGTTGAAAGGATTTCTTGAACCCTGTCTCGGTTTCTCTTTCTTATGTCTTTATCATTCCTTATTGTAGAATATGGCTCAATGTCATACCATGGGAAGGGGTCGTGGTCGCCGGGGTGCAAATCTCCCAGATGCTATTAGTGAAGAATTTGATGATAGGGTGCGTGGGGTAGAATATGAAGCACCCCCAGTTAGTTCGTTAGAGAGCTTGCATCCACTATGGTCGAAGCTAGCCGAGGGTTCGTTGCTCCTAGGGAGAATGCAGAAAACCATACTATCGATGCCTTGAGAGAGTTCCGTCGTATAGATCCTCATAAGTTCCATGGTGAGGGAGATCCCCGTGAAGCAGATTATTGGATATCAGAGATTTGGAAGGTACTGGATACCTTGGAGATCATGGAGGACAAGTTGCGGATTTCTTTTGCCACATATCATCTGACGGGTGAGGCGAGCCAATGGTGGAGTTCTATTCTTTAGATGCGTCGAGGAAGTTTTCTGGCCAACAGAGATGACGACCCACATGCCATCATTGATCCTATTCGGGGCATGTCATGGTCCGAGTTCCAGTCTATATTTGAGGGGCAGTATTTTCTAGAGAGCTTCAGAGATTAGCTCCGAGAGCAGTTCGAGAAGCTAGAGCAAGGGACTATGACCATGTCTCAATATGCTATGAAGTTCCAGGCATTGTCTAGGTTTGCTACCGATTTGGTGAGCTTCTAGGAGAGGTAATACAAGTGCTTTGAGAAGGGCCTTCATTCATCGGTCCAATGGCTAGTGATGAGTCAGCGGATTCACAACTTTGCTGAGATGGTGGAGTGTGCTAGAGCTATAGAGCCAAAGAGAGAGCTGTCCAAGGAAGTGAAAGCATAGGAGCTCCGTTGCCAAGTATCAAATTCTAGTTCATCGTCGGGAAGTTTTAGGAAGAAGTGCCAATGGGAGCAGTCTCGCTTTTCCAAGGGCCAGAGATCATAAGGTAGTGCGTGATCCGTGCAAGGTCCTATCATGTGTCACTGTTGTGATCAGCCTGGGCACATTCGGTCGGAGTGCAAGGCCATTACTTGTTATGATTGTGGCCGGGTGGGCCACATAGCCAGAGATTGTCCGAGGAAATCCGATGGTCGCAGTGATGCAGGTTCAGTACAACAGTCGCAGGTTGGACATCATCACTCTACCTAGTCAAGAACATCCAGTTCAGGTCAGGCTTCCCGTACTAGTGGGCTTGCGATCCCTATTAGACTAGTGCAGCAGTTCCAGTAGAGAGGCGATCATCTTCATGGTCCTACTACTCATGGCAGAGCACATGCTATCCCTACAACTTCGATTCCTTTCACTTCACAACAGCCAGAGACGTCAGTAGTTCATGGTATGTTTCTCATTTATAATTCTTGGGATAGTATTTTGTTTGATTTGGGTGCATCACATTCGTTCATCGTCGCATCATTCATTCGTACATTAGAATTGGATGTGGACATTCTAGATCCACCTTTGTTTGTGGATACTCCCGTAGGAGGTCGTGTTGGGTTAAATTGCATTTGCTGAGATTGTGAGTTGACAATGTGTCACGCCCGAACCAATTTAAATAAATTAAATTAAGATATTATAAAATTTTAGAAGTAAAGAGGAAGGAAAAATATAATGTGAGGAAGGGTTAATAATTTTTAAGAAGAGTTATAATGATTTTTTAATCAAAATAAGCTTAATTGTATGTAAATACATTTAATGTGAGGGGAGTGGCGCACAAGGGTTATTAGACATTAAATGAGAGGACAAGAAGGTCTTTTGGGCTTAAAATCTGTCATTAGAGTATACATAGGGAGTTATACTCCATTAGGGTTGTGTATAATCCCTTGGGGGCTATAGATCTAGAGAGAGTTTAAGAGAAAGAGGTTGAGAAGAACACCTTGGATTGAAGCTTTGGAGGAAGAAGTCTCTTACAATCTTGTTCCTAACATCCAATAGGTAAACTTCATGTTCTTACAATTTTAATTTCGTGGGTAATTAGTTCCAGATTAAGGGTTCTTCCTTAATCACGTTTAGGGACTGTTTTCCTAGATCTAGTTGAGAAGATCATGGTTTTTGGTGTTTTAAACTTGGTTTTTGAAATCCAATCTTTTATATATATTGAGGGTAGATGTCTACTTCATTGTAGAGTAATTGGTTTGAGGAGTTTATGCAAAACAATCGAGTTTAGAAGAAGTTTTACGAAAGTAATTAGCAAAAAAATTAGCAGATTTTTCGATCTGTTCAGTTCTGCACGAACCGGTATACGCACCGGTATACCGTCCGGTATGCTGGGAGGCATGCCGGTTGGCGTACCGGCCTTAAGAAAAATAGCCAGTGAACCTTAGAAAAATTATGTACGAAAAATTGTACTAACCGGCATGCCGGCCGGCATGCCGGGCGGTACACCGGTTATCATACCGGTTACCATACCGGTTTTGGGTAATTTTGGGCAGTAAGGTTAATTTACACTAACCGGCATGCCGGGCGGTACACCGGTTGTGTACCGGTCCCATACCGGTCAGTAGGAATTTTGGGGAAAAGTGTCTGGATCGTCGGAAATTGATATTTAATTAACTTTAAAATATTAGGCCGAGCAGTGGTGTTGAAATGAGAAAAGATAATCTCCTTGGCATGCTCTTTTATGCTGTTAGACCGAGTAGGGGAATTGAGAAGAGATGATCCTGTGGCATGCTTTTATGCTGTGAGACCGAGTAGGGATTCGGTGCTATGGGCACGTTACACAATAATTAAATTAAAGAAATGTTCTTATTGGTATGATTACATAATTGATGGGGAGCGACACCACCCCTTGGATAGTGGTTTGAGTATGTGATAGATGGGGAGAGACACCACCCCTTTGAACCAATGCATGTTTACGTTAAGAAGGGGAGAGGCACAACCCCTTAGTTACTTGTTTCTTTACTTGTACTTTTCCTTGTACACTGCGAGTTTCTCTTTACATATTAAAGTGCATATATTGACTGTTGTAGCTAACACTCCTGGATATCTTTTGCTGTTTGTTTTGCAATCTATATCCAGGTCAGGAGGAGTAGCGGGTTCACTTTTGCCAGCCATTGCCGAGTGCCTTTCAGAGCAGTGTAGTAAAGGTTGTTCTATGACAGAGACAGTCACTTTTCTTTCAGCTTTTTCAGCAGTATGGTTTGAGATAGACTGGTTTTATTTATGTCAGTTGAGTTGTGAGAGTTGAGTTGTTGTTTAGTGGAGTTTTTCTTTTTATAGACCACTTGATGGAGTTTTATATTCAGTTCTTCCGTTGTGTTTTTATTTTACAGTCAGAATTATGAGATTATTGTGACATATATCACTTGGGTTTTCAGTTGTGATGCTTTGTTAGTCATGTATCCGTTGCCAGTTTTAATATTATTATATTCTGGAATGGGTCGTGACATCTTGGTATCAGAGCTCTAGGTTGATAGATTCTGGAGTCAAGAGTGCTTGAGGTTTTGAGGAGAGAGTTGGTATGAGTCAGTAGGGTGTATATTCGGGATTATTGTGCGTGTTACTTTGACACCCAGGCAACTACCTTGAAATCTGATTTGAAAAGCGCTTGATCAACGTATTTTTCAAATGGGAAGTCTTGGGCAGTTAATTGGAAAAGCATGATATATCGGAATACCAAGTCTAGGTTGAGTCGAGAAGTGAGTAAGAGTGTGTCAGTAGAGTGTGTCAGTAGAGTGTTTGGAAAGAGGACAAAAAGGCATGGATTGGAAAAGGAACCATAAGGCTAGGACACTTAGATGTTGCACAAATTATTTCGCTTTACACATTGTTATGAGATATACTATATTGTGTACTTTATGTGTTGATTGTATCTAATAAGTCTTTTTGGCAATCAGGAGAGTATAATGGAAAACGTAGAGGATGCAGCTTCCACTGGACCTGCACAGGGCGAGGTGAATCAGCCTCATGCGCAGGGAAATCTACCTCCAGCAGTTCCGGAGAATAGAGGGGAAGCAGCCATGGCGCAGTTTCTGAAGAATCAGGCTGCGTTTATGCAGTGGCAGACTTCACAGAGAGAGGGGGCAGCAGGAACCAGTTTGTTGGAGAGGTTCTGTCGGATGTATCCGGCAGAGTTTAGTGGGGGAGTATCTCCCGCCTTGGCAGAGGAGTGGCTAAAAGGAATAGAGAGAGTGTTGCGTGCCATGGGCGCATCGGATGAGCAGAAAGTCAATCTAGCGACTTTCAACCTGAAGGACGAGGCCCTAATCTGGTGGGAAGCTTACAGCCGCTAGCTGACCAGAGTGGAGGAGGGTGGAGTTCCTAGGGCTATTACCCGGGACTTATTCATCAAGGGGTTCAATGATCACTTCTACCCAGAGAGTTATCGCACGTAACAGGAGAATGCTTTCTTATACCTAAAGCAAGGAAGTATGACAGTGGATGAGTATAAGATAAAGTTTGCTACTTTGTCTCGTTATGCAGGGGAGCTAGTGAACACCGATGCCAAGCGGTGTAAGAGGTTTCGAGGGGGATTGATTCCCAGCATTGCGACCCGTTTGACTCAGTTCAGGGAGATAGACTATGCTGACCTAGTGGAGATGACCAAGATGACTGGCAAGGATGTACAGACTTTGATTGATCACAGGGCCAAGAAAGGGAAGACCAGCGGTGGTTGGTCGGGGAAGGCGACCAGTGAGGGAAAGGCTTTTCTGGCAAGGGGCTCAGTGGCTCCAAATCTCAAAAGAATTGGCAGAGGGAGAAGGGTAGTCAGAGTGGTAGTCATTTTTCTGGGGCTAGTGTGCAGAATGGTGATCACCGTTGTTTCAGATGCGAAGGAGAGGGTCACATGATTCGTCAGTGCCCAGTGAAAGATGATGAGATGCATCAGGTGAAATGTTATTCTTGTGGAGAGATGGGTCATAAGGCATCGAGGTGTACCAAGCCTCGTAGTACTCCAGCATCTTCAGTGGGTAGTGCAGTAGTGGTTCAGGGCCGTGGGCAGGGTACTGCTGTTGTTCCAAGTAGAGTTTTTGCTGTGACACATTAGGGGACAGAGGCAGCACCAGATGTGGTTACAGGTACATTTCTTATATCGGATTTATATGCCCGAGTTCTTCTTGATTCTGGATCTACTCATTCATTTATATCTGAATCTTTTGGTCGTATGCTTGATAGACCTTCAGTGGTCTTACCTTATACTTTAGCCATATCTACACCTATGGGGGATACAGTTAGAGTGAGTACTTGTTATCCTGATTGTGCTCTAGAGGTAAAATTTGAGACAACGGAGATGGCTAGAGTTGATAAAGGATTATGACTGCTCGATTCATTATCATCCAGGTAAGGCCAATGTGGTGGCCAATGCTTTGAGCCGGAAATCGGCTGGTAGTTTATCTTGTGTGAGATGTGCCAGAGTTGAGAATTTTTGTGAAGTAAAAAAGCTGAATGCAGAGTTAGAATTGGGCAGTGGAGATGTGTTGTTAGCTCGGTTTTCTGTTCGACCGACCTTTATTGATCGTATTCTTGGGGAGCAGGATTCTGATGAGTTGTTGAGAAAGAAGAAGCAGCAAATAGTTGATGGCGTGGAGAGTGAGTTCCGGATTGGCAGTGATGTTATGCTTATGTTCGGACAGCGTATGTGTGTTCCTGACATTCCTGATCTGAAAAATAGCATTCTGGAGGAAGCTCATTGTTCTGCTTATGCCATGCATCCTGGTGGCAATAAGCTGTACAGAAATTTGCGGGAAAATTTTTGGTGGAAGGGCATGAAGAGGGATATAGCAGAGTTTGTGTCCAAGTGCTTGACTTGCTAGAGGGTAAAGGTAGAGCATCAGAGGCCTGCAGGTTTGCTTCAAAACCTACCGATACCTATATGGAAGTGGGAGCACGTGACTATGGATTTTGTTATGGGATTGCCGCGTTGTAGCAGCGGCTTTGATTCGATTTGTGTAATTGTGGATAGGTTGACCAAATCGGCTCACTTTTTGCCGGTGCGTGTCACCTACACCACTGAGAGATATGTGAAGCTTTATATTGAGGAGATTGTTCGATTGCATGGAGTCCCAGTGTCGATTGTCAGCGACAAGGATCCTAAGTTCACTTCGAGATTTTGGCAGAGTTTGCAGCAGGCTTTGGGGACTTTATTGAAGTTCAGTACGGCTTTCCATCCGCAAACTGATGGTCAGTCGGAGAGGACTATTCAGATTTTAGAGGACATGTTGCGGGGGGGTGTTCTTGATTTTTGTGGAGTTTGGGATGACTATCTTCCTTTAGCAGAGTTTGCTTATAATAATAGTTACTAGTCCAGTATTGGCATGGCACCCTATGAGGCACTGTATGGAAGGCGCTGTCGTATGCCTATCTGTTGGAGCAAGGTTGGGGAGCGCCAATTGTTGGGTCCCGAGTTGATTCAACAGTCAGCAGATGGGGTAAAGTTGATTAGAGAGAGGCTGAAGATAGCTCAGAGTCGGCAGAAGAGTTATGCTGACAACCGTCGCAGAGACTTAGAGTTTGAGGTGGGTGACCGAGTTTTCCTTCGAGTTTTGCCTTGGAAGGGAGTGATCCGTTTCAGAGGCAAGGGGAAGTTAGCACCCAGATATGTGGGGCCTTACGAGATCATTGAGAAGGTTGGTGTGGAAGCTTATCGGTTATCCCTACCAGCTGAGTTGTCTCGTTTGCATGATGTCTTTCATGTATCTGCTCTTCGTAAGTGCATTGGTGATCCTACTCATGTTTTGCAAGACGAGGGGTTAGAGATCCAGGAAGACTTGTCCTATGTGGAGGAACCGTTGAGGATTATTGATAGGAAGGAGCAAGTTTTGCACTCCAAGATTGTTTGATGGGTGAAGGTCTTATGGCGACACCATGGCTTGGAAGAAGCCACTTGGGAGGGCGAAGATACCATGAAGACCAAATATCCTCATTTATTCGATTCAGGTATGTCTTTCATTTTCGAGGGCGAAAATTTCTTAAGTAGGGGAGAGTTGTCACACCCGAACCAATTTTAATAAATTAAATTAAGATATTATAAAATTATAGAAGTAAAGAGGAAGGAAAAATATAATGTGAGGAAGGGTTAATAATTTTTAAGAAGAGTTATAATGATTTTTT